>CAUYON010144782.1:0-13902 GCA_963573935.1 Arctocebus calabarensis
AGTGGGAACACACCTACGGTGCATCTTAGCAGGGTACTGGCGAAACTTATTAAAGGTAGAGTATTAATGTCTTTATATAGTCATCAAGGAAATGCCATGAAGGGTATCTGTAACAGTGCGATCAAAATATTTCTGAATGTATATGAATCATGCCCTGTGATTGCACCAATGTACATAATTATGATTCAATAAAATTATTAAAAAAAAAGAAAAGTATGTGTTTCTTGTTAAACATTTAGCCTCATCAGAAATCCCTTTTCATAAAAGAGAATAGAGAATGTGAAGGGGGACAGACTTAGAGTTTAAGGAATGTTATCTCAGAGCCAAGACTGTAGAATTGGGAACAATACCACTTCTCTGTCACTGGGATCTGACGATGTGTTCTAGGAATGTTGTTTCTAGAGGGCAGTTGGGCTGTGAGAGAAAGCGACTTTGCAGCGTTCAAATCCCGTCACCATCTTCTCTAACTTTATGTTTCCTCATCTGCAAAATGACCAGAATCAGCACTACTTCCCAGAGTTGCGGTGACAACACACTGTCTACTTCCTGTTGTATAGGTCCCCTTTCCCTTTGTAGAGAAATAGTTGTCTATTTTGTTTTTGTCTAAAATCACTTAATCCCATAAAAAAAAATTACCCCTAAACTTTCAGCTCCGTATCTTGTTTCCACTGTGTCACTGTTCTCCGGCCCTATATCTGGCACAAGCAAGGTCTTCCTTCTTATTCCAGCTGCATATGACAGCCTTGCCAAAGGGTAAGAGTAATCACCCCAGAGTTTACATTCAACTGAAAGAGGCTCATTGCAGGGAAGAAATAGGTAAAAAAAGAAATAATGACTATTCTTAACTTGTCATGAAAATGTAGCTATTTGCAAAATTTGACTGTAAATGTTCCCAATGAAAATAATCTTTAAATGTATTTTAGCCAGCTGAGGGCTCTAGCAAATTCTTTTTCACAAACTGGTAAGCGTACATTTGCCTGCACTTTCACCATGTTTGTTAGGTTTTTACAGAGATGGATGCTTTAGAAAGTTTCAAAGTTGCTTTTTTTCAAAAGCACCTCATGAAGAAACAAACTTTCAAAATGCAAGTGATTTGGCAGTGGGAGGCTCAACCAGCTGCTGTTCCATTTTTCTCTGCAAGTTTGATGACTGACATTTCTTCTTGCATTTGAATACTGACTTGGCTTCACTCAAGGCTTTCAGAGCCTGTATCAAATGTGAGTGTGTCCAGGGACCCGCTCAGAAGGAAACAGTTAAACTGTGAGAGGGAATAGGGGAGAACGGGGCTTGTGGGATGAGTCACCTTGTACATACTCAGGGTCAGCTTGGCAGAGAGGCAGAAAAAAGTAATGGAAGAAGAGTAGAAAGGGGCAGTAAGAACACTGGTGGTAGAAAATGACAGGGATGAGGCTTAATAGATACAGTGGCAAGAGTTTGAGCAATGAAGGCTAAAATGTGGCTTTTCCTAGGTTTGTAATTCAGCGTGTGGCAGGGAGTTGAATGTGCATAAAATGTGCTTTTTATGTAATGCAATGGAGGGAGGCATTGGATTATGTCAAGAATATCTGATCTTATTGTTGTTTTGACTTTCCAGGTAAGCGTGAATTCAGAATGTTAGAAAAACACGCATAGATAAGTCAATACTAAGAATAGGAACAAATTTGGATATAGAAAAAAGCCTGAATCCACCTCATAAGATCTAGGAGAGTGTTTCAACTATTTATTGTAAAACTCTTTTTTTAACTATTAAAATTACTCAAATTCAATGGTTAGACATCTTTACATTCTGCTGGATTTTTTGCCAGAGTGACATTTATCTTTTTATTCTCTGTAATGTCTAGTGGTATGTTTTGCACATAGTAGGCACTTAGTAAATATTTGCTAAAAGAATAAATGAATCATTAATGTTTATTGTACTAGGATTTGAGTTCATAATCTGGGGTGAAGTTTTTGGGTACTTTTCGTTATTTCCCTATATTGTTACTTATGTCAGCCTCATTTTCCTTCATCCACTCCACAAAGACTCCAGCAGAAGTTCTGAAAAGGAGCATCCAGTGTTTTTTGTATATGTCCAAATAGGAAAACTTCTGCACCTCCACATGATCTGTGTACTGAGTGGTTCTTCCTTGGTCTCTCTAAGGAGAACGTCTCATCTCATCTCACTGTAAACTGGCCACTATATCCTTAATGCTGGTGACAGTCCAGATAAAGGGCCTAAGTGGGGTAGAGAAACAGCAGGGGACGGCAGTATTACAATCAGGTGGATTCCAGTTTCATTTGCTTTCATGATTTCTGTTTATGTTCTTGAGGCTACACATAGAAGCAGGAGGGGAGGTAGAAAGCTAAGAGCTCCCTAAGAGGGAGGGGTGCTTAATTTTTCTTACAGGTTAGGAATCCTGGGATTTTTCAGGTTTCTTTTGTGATCAAAGAAATTTTAACATTGTCAAGAACAGAGTTAGGAAAATGTGAACAAATGAAAATTTGTGAAGATGGGATATAATTCAGAAGAAACTCAGAAAGAAGCCTTGAAAAGAGAACTTGCTTTCCTCTAAATCAGGCAGCTTCATTTTACTGTCTGACTGGGCTACACAGAAGTATCATCTGGAAAGTTTCCCCCAGGTGCCGCGGGTTTTGCCTATATTGCATCTCCTGGATTTCAGCTAACTATATAATCATGGTTCTGTTAGTAAATCTGACATACATTGTTTAATACCCTTGGGGTAAGACTAGTCTTTTATGAGGAGGAACCCATGCATTCACATACACACACATTACTTTGTTTCTGAAGGGAGAGAAGATAATTAATAGTCTGTAAGTGGTTATATTTCAAATAACATCTTTTACTATTTTTCTTGGATTTAGCTATCATTTGCTAAATAGTTCGCTTCCTGACTTAATTTTCTCCCTGAAACATATTTTATATACAGATACAGCAATCTAAGTCTAAACCCAATAGTAAATATTATCTAATACTACATGTAATATAAAATACTATGTTCATTTCACAATTAGAAACCACATAGAGTTACTTTTCTGAGATGACTGACCATACTTCTGTATGTCCATCAGGTCAGCAAAGGGTCTTTTAGTTTTTCACCAAAATTATGAGTATCAAGAATTAGGACTTAGTTCTAATAGACTCTGTCCTTACTTCTCACAAATTTACTATATATATACATTAGAAGGGATCTGAAGTAAAAATCAGACATGAATTTGTGACATATTCTGAGTCCTAGGTAGTCTATTAGAAATAGTTAGTTTAGATAATGATGTTTTGAACAGGTAGGAGGCTCTCCTGAAAAGATCAAGCTTGAATATATGTAACTTCTACATTAAAAGACTCAAGTTTTTATGAAGAAATGAAAAGCAAAGCAACTCTCAAATTTATGGAAATACAGAAAAAGAGAAAGAGCAGACAAACTAATGCCCTAAATATATGGAAAAGGGCAAACTAAGTTATTTGACATGGATCTCTAACATTTAGAAAAAGTTGTAATAGGCAGGTATGAGAAAATTAGGAAGAAGGCTGATTTTGGTGGATCGTCAGGAAATGCGTTTGGTAAGGAAACGCATCGTGTGAAATTCATGATGCCTTCTCCATTGGACTTGGCTTCACCTTATCTGGAAGAAACCCTTGAGTGACAAGCAAGGAAGGGTCATGGTTCCATGACATCATTAGCTTAGGGCTGCAGACTAGGACTTTAGGGACATTAAACTTCCACATAGTTCCCAGCTCAGCCATTGTAATTGCATAGATCTCAGTCCCTGACTAATATGTCTCTAGGATTACATTTCTTATTGACTTCACTAGAACTAGCTGGTTAGGATAGAGTTTCAAAATAATATTAAATGAGAAAACCTTCTATTTGTAATCCAGTGGTGATATATATATGTAGCTGTGGGCATGATTGTCCTCTGAGATTTGGCAGGGTGGAAGTAGGCACATTTTCCCACAGGGAAAGCTTTGGGTAGCATTTATAAACACGGGAGAACATCTGATACCCCACTGTGTGGGGGGATAGACTGAGCTCTAGATAACGTGACAACACACCAGAGGGTGGAAGGACCGTCAGATCTGACTACAGCCTTTCTGCCTGATTTCTGCTGTATCTCCCTTTAATAGACAGGAATGTATTTCTGGGTGTTGTCTGCCTTTTTCTTCACCTCCCTCCCCAATACCATTTTCTCTTTTACTAATCATTCTTTTCAGGCAAACCAATTGCTTGAATTAAAGGGTTATAAATCTCAAACTCCTATCTAGGAAAATACTATATGTTAATGACAAAACCTGGCTTCTGAGAAGTATGATAAAGAAAATGAATTTTAACCTCTTTTAACTTCAGTCGCATAATGTCCTCAGTTAAGCATCAGAAGTATTAATCAAAATTAATCAAACGGCAAATCTGAAGAATGGGTTAAGTTGACCTGGGTATAGCATCCTTACCTATCTCTGTGAGTACAAATGTAGAAGCCTGCTCTTTCTCCTTATAACCTCCAGGTGGTGCTGTTTACCTAGATGTGGAAAACAGGAGCCAAGCCTCATTTCCTTTGCTTAGATTAGCAGTTGGGCTTTCTTTTTCTTTTTTCAAAATATTTTCTGTTTCTGCAGATGTATTCTTTTAAATGGTCAATAAAATTTTATAACCACTGTTTGAAAAATTGCAAGGTTATTGTGATTTGTGCTTCCTAGCCAAGAATATTTTTTATGTCCATGCATACCCAGAATCAGGTGTTTACGTTCATTCATCCGTCCCAATCCTCTACCCTTCCTTGCTGGTTAGCCCCGGGCTCAGCCATAGATACTTGGGCTGTGGATAGAACTCATCCAGGTTCCTTTAAACACTTATGTGATTTAGAAATATATTTCTAGTTCAGCCATGGCAATTGAACTCTGTAGGCGTCTGAGTAAAGAACGCTATCTTTGTAGGAATTCTTTTATCCCCTGAAGCCAGTAAGTGTTCCTAGCAGACAAGATCTGATTTGGGGGCAAGGATATGCTTGTCAGATACCATAAATGTTTTTATGTTTTGAGGTCACCTGTACAGTGACACGCCACAATCCAAATTCCTCAGAAAAGATTTGTTAGGAGAAAACTAAGAGGGAGAGCATTGACAGTTTATTTGCTATTTTGATGGATTTTAGGGCCCAGAATAGTAGAAATTCCATCACAACAAAGATGGAACTAGGATGGGAGCACAGTGGTATCAATTTCATCATGGCTGAAGTTTGGAATTTTTAGAATTGGCTTTAAAAAATTAACCAACTGACATGCCTTTCTTGCCCTTTTTCCCTTTTCTTTCTTCTCACAAGGGATTTGTAAACAAGCTGGATGAATTCATTCAATGGTTAAATGAAGCCATGGAAACTACTGAGAATTGGACTCCTCCTAAAGCAGAGATGGATGGCCTTAAACTGTACCTGGAGACACACTTGGTAGGCCAGATTGTATTGTTCTTGTCAGTTATCAAAAGATTTTAATGTGCTGCTTGTTTGTTTATGGAGAATATCAATTTATTTATCAAACATTATTATATGCTAATGAAACCAAGTTTTAATGGGGTAAACTACAGAAGGTGAAGATTTACAGGTATTTCAAACAATACTATGAAATTGAATCCTCCATATTTCAAACAACTTTTCAAGGCTTTTTTTAGAAGGGTAAATAATTTTTTTTTTTTTTTAAAGACAGAGTTTCTCTCTCTCTGTTGCCCTGGCTAGAGTAGCTCCCTGCCTCAAAATTCCTAGGATCAAGTGATCCTTCTGGCTCAGCTTCCCAAGTAACTGGGATGTTACAGGCACCCCTTACTATGCCTAGCTATTTTTTTTCTATTTTTGGAAGAGATGGGGTCTAGCTCTTGTTCAGGTTGGTCTCAAACCCCTGAACCCAAGGGATCCTTCTGCCTGAGCCTTTCAGAGTGCTAGGATTATAGACGTGAGCCACTGCACTCAGCCAGGGTAAGTAATTATTTTAAAAATACCTGGGAAAATTTCACTACACCCATGCTCTCAAAAGTGATGATGGAAGGTTTTCCTCTTCTTAAAAAAAAAAAAAAATAAATAATTTTGATGACCATTCTAAGCTTTCTAGAATTCTTGTAAAATTAATGAACCTCTCACTACCAAGCGGGTCTACTCGATCTATTCTATACTGGGTTATTTTAATAAAATATTTAAAATGATGATCTCCATCATTTTTGCTGCTGTGTGGGTTTTTCGGCGTATAATTAATACAACTGTCATTACACTCGTCCCTGTGCACAGGGAAAACCATGGAGGGGAAGTGGAAAACACTTGGATGAATATGCTTCTGAATATGTTAGAAGCAAGAATTATAGACTGGGGGACATTTGATGAACCTCATGAGGTTTTTCCTGAATGCTTCAAATGGCCGATATCAATTATGAAGGGGTGGAAACAAAGTAGTGGAGTGTGATAAAGCATGAAGAAAAAGCACGTTGTCATAGGAAATGAAAATTCAAGCTTTAAGGATCTCATCTTTATTCCTTTCACTGATAGCATAAAATTGACAAAGACAATGAACATGAATCCTTGGGTACTCAACTGTGGGGTTGATTTTTCTGCCACCTTTACACACTCAGAATGTGGATTGAGTAAACGTTATGTGTGCGTCCTACGTGTAAGCTACTTCACGGGGTTCCAGAACTGTTGTTCTCTGTGATGTTAAGTGAGTGAGAGGCTGGGATGGGGAGAAAAGAGGGGAGAGAGAAAATGTTTCAGTTTTTTGGTATTTGTCTTTTGTAGTATGTTTTATATAATTGCAAGAAAAACAGCCTCGAAATCCTATTGCCGTATGCAAACAGCCTTGAGGATGATAAAGACTGACAGAACCGTGTGGTGGGGGATAAGTGTATGTTTCTTCCCTTTTTGGAGACCTGGGTTGATGGTGTGTAAAAATGCCAGTGACCCTGACCACCTCTCTTGTACGTGGGTTTTTAAATACTGCCCTCAGTACTCAATCCCCTGTTGAGCAGAGTTTCAATTTTTTTTTAAAGAGGGCATTTCATAATAGCAAGATAAAGATATTCAGTGCTTTATAATGTAAATTGTATTAATTAGAATGTCAACTTTTCACTGGCATTGTTCTGACAGAAATTCTAATCTGTGTTTAAACAGGAGTGTATGAACTTTATTTCACATCAAGTGTGCTGTCTTAATTTCTCTAGATTTAATATTTTATGGAAAACACACATTTAATTTTTGAGGTCCCAGAGGGCATGGGGGCATAGAGAGCACTTTGACTTGAGCTTATTTGTTGAAAACCAGGTTAGGAGAGTATGAACCAAGGTCTTTTTCTCTTTGGAAGTTGAATGATATGGCCCCTTCCTGGCCAATGAATGCTCCATTCTCAAATGTAACATTACGGAGTCCCTTATTTGGCATCCTTGTGCTTCTCCTCCACTTCCTTCTAGCCCACTGCTGTTCACTGAACTTTTTGTGATGACAGAATGTTCTATATGGCACTGTCTTATATAGGACCACTGCCCCCATCTATCTACTCTGCACTTAACAATGTGGCTAGTGCAACTGAGGAAATATGTTTTTAATAACTTATGCTTAAATTTAAATTGCTGCATGTGGCTAGTGGCTGCTGGATTCTATTTGGCTTTATATACCACCGACTTCTTGGAGGCAACCATAATGAATGCAGTATCCAAACCTGCCTCGTAACGACATCATCCAAAATGAGGATGTCATTATCCACTTCCTTGTGGATTGTCGGTGTAGACATCCAGAGCAAAGTCTTCTTCCTAAGGAAGGAGCAGCCAAATGTTCTTAAAGAACAGCCTTGTTTCTGCCGAATGATCAACATTTTCTTGGATGAGCTTTTTCTATAATCATATCTGATTATTTTAGTTGGAATAGAAATAACATAGGGACATCTTTTTTATTTCTACTGTGCAAAAATGCAGGAACCATGATCTCCAGACCTGTTGACTGGATGTTAAGTTATAATCTCAAGTTTGACTACTGAAATTAAGAGTAGTTATGTCTTATGGTTACTAAATACCTAGTGTGTGTGTATTGCCATTGAGCAACACTTAAGGACCATCAAGAGTCATTGTTACACTGCATGCTGTCTGCTACTCCAGATATAGCCCGCAGCTCATACATCTTTTAAACAAATTCTCAGTTTCTCTATAAGTGTCTATATTGTCCTCCTGATCAATATTGTCATTTATATTTTTTATCGTATTTCTTTACTGTCATGCTGAGTTAGTATGAAGCTTATTCTTCTCAAAAGAAGGCAAAAAAATCCACTTTCCTATAAAAGAAAATATATGAGCAAGACTTGAGATTTATTTATATTCCTTAGTTCACCCTGCATAAATCATTACTTCTTCTTAATGAGGGAACAAGTGGTATTTGCAAGATTATCTAATAGTAGAAATAGCTACACAAGTTTCTTTAAATATATCTCTAGATTTCATAATCTAACACTCAATCAACAGATGTGTAAACCTGTAGGTTCAGTCTCGCCTGATTTAATAATGTGTTAGACTAGCTGGTACCCTTCAATGGGAAAACAAATAAAAAAGGAATTTCAGAAGTTGTGCATTCATATTTTGATACTTAATTCAATTATTTTCCATGATGGTAACCAAGGGTTTTTACCAACACAAATCAATTAATGCCTTATAATACCTGTATGGGAGACATGTAGGGGCCTTATTTTAACTGTAAGAAATACTGTGAAATTGTGATGCTACATCAATGATTTCCCATGATAATTAATCATCTGCTTGCAACCTGGCTGCTCCTTTCAAAAATACAATTCCTATCTTCCTAGCAAATGACATTTGCAGGAAAATGTCATTCTGGAAAGGTATTTTGTAAGTATTGAACATATTGAACATTCTTCCTTCTTTGAAAACCACTTTTAAAATAGCACCGAATAGATATGTACTTGGACAGACTCCCTTCTCTTTCTCCCTTCCTTCACCTTTGTCGTCTTCCTATCCTTTTTGTTTAAAAAGCAGCTTTATTGAGGTACCATTGACACATAGTGAATTTCATACAGTCCTCACTTATTCTTGGGGGTTATTTTCTAGGACCCTTCAGAGGATGTATTAAACCACAGCTAGTCATGAGCCCAATAAATGCTGTGATTTTTCAGTCTGATAACCAAGATGACTGCTAAGTGACTAACAGGTGGGTAGTACATATAGTGGATATATGCTGGGCAAAGGGAGGATTCACCTCGCAGGTAGGGCTGAGAATGACAATGTGAAATTTTATCCAGTTACTCAGAATGCATGTAATTTAAAATTTATGAATTATTTATTTCTGGAATTTTCCATTTAGTATTTTTTGGACTGTGATTGATCACAGATAACTGAAACTGCAAAAATTGAACTACAGATAAGGGGGAGGTTTGCTGTATATAATTTTATAAGTTTTGACAATTGGACATGTATACAGTATACCTATGAAACCATCACTACAATCAAGATAATGAATATATATATCACCCCTAAGAGCTACTTCAGGACACTTGTAATTCCTCTGTCCTGCCCTGACAGGCCTCTCCTCCATCCCTGAGCAATCTCTGATCTGTTCTATGTCACTATTAAGTTAGTTTGTACTTTCTAGAAAGCTATATAAATGGAATCAGATGATATGCACTTTTTTGTCTGGTTTCTTTCATTCAGAAAGAACCATACTTATTTCTGGTTTCTTTCATTCAGCATACTTATTTTGAGATATGTTGTTGCATGAATGAGTTGTTTATACCTTTTTATTGCTAAGTAGTATTCTATTGTATGGCAATACTACAATTTGTTTATTCTTTCACCAGTTGATGGACATTTAAGCCATTTGCCCACCACCATTTTTATTAGCTAAAGAAGCAAAAGTTACCCATAGTATATTTGAATAGAAATATAATAAATATAAGCATGGTAAATAACTGACATAAATGGCTTTTTTAAAACTAAACTATTTATGCTTTTTTCCCCCTTTAGGACAATTTATAGTATCTTCTGAGTTAGAATGCTTAAGAGTAGAGCAGCAGAGCAGGGCAGCAATTTCCCCTTATAGAAAATTTTATTTCATATCCATTTGCTCCTGAAATGATAACTCTGCTCTCCCAAGTCATTTTTATGCATGCCTACTCATCAAATTCAGTCATTCGCAGAAAAACAAACCAGCAGTTCTTTTATCTATAGTCAATCAGAGTATCCAGTAGGAGAAAGAGAAGTCAAACCAACATCAGACAGCTGTGCAGGATTTAGGACAAAGAGCCAACCACAGGGCGTGGCTTACACTTGGGAAGTGTATTTGCATAGGCAGTCACATATTATATTGGACAAACGTTAACCAACCTCTAAAAATATCTTGAAGAAAGTATGTTCTCAATTCAATTTGTTAAATGAAAAACATGGGGGGAAATGGTGACTATAAACTAAGTCCATCTAAATCAAGCACCTGTGAGTGCCAGGCAGTTATTTGGGTGCTAGGAATACATGATGAATAAGCTTGATTTCTTTCTTTCTGGCATTTTCAATCTAAAGAAGGTGACCGTAGATTATATGTAGTCATCTGTAGACCCATAAATGACTAATATAATTTTGATCAGTAAACTTCTTGTAGGTTAAGCACAGTGTTCCAAGTGGTACAGAGAAAAATTTTATTGATTCTTTCTGGTGGGAGGGAAGATTCAAAGAGGTAGTTTAATGTTGACCTAAAAGGCCATATATAATCGAGTTGGGTAGGGAGAGGAGGAGAGGAGCTGGGAGGAAATTTCATGGGCACAGTGAGGGAGGTATGGCGAGCCATTTCTAGGTTGGAGTCTTGCAGTTTGAGGCTGAGTGGTAAAGGAGAAGAGTATCTTTTTATGGGTGACTTCTTCTCTGGGGACAATGGGGACTCATTGAAGGTTTGGTTTTACTTTCAAATGGGAGAGCGACAGGAATCAACCATAAATTCACTGGTAGCAGGGTCGGCCTAGTATAGATTAACTGGAAGAGGTTCATGGCTCAGGGGATACAGGATGTGAGTATACTATTTGAAGGATATGCTCATTTATGTAAGCTTTTGTCAGTTTTTAAAATTGTGTTCAAATTCAGAAGGTAAATAAAGGCAATGAAAAGGTGAAAATCAAAAGTAATTCTCCTTTTTACTCATGTTCCCCCAGTTACCAGTTCTCCTCCCTTGAGGGAACCTTGTTGCCTGCTTCCTTTTGTCATTTCAGATTTATTCCAGGTATTTAACTTTGTTCCCTTAATTTAGATTGGCAAAAATTTAAAACCATTAAATAATGAACTACATCATCCTTTTGACTGGCTACACAGTAATCTATTTCCCTATATGCCATAATGTATTTAACTAGTCCTTTATGATGGAAATTTTGGGGTTTTACCATCTTTATCTGTTCTAAATAGAGCTCTACTGACTATCCTTAGAAATGTATCATCATCTTGCATAATATAAGTATATCCTTAGAATAAATACATGTGAAATTTCTGGGTTAGAGATGGCCCATTGTCCTACAGCTGACCGAATCTGGGCACGATTGGAGTGCAACAAATGGTATAGAAATTGCTGAGAGCAAGGCTTTAGGGCCATTCTAGAGAATGTAACGTGACATCATAAACGGTATTTTGCCTGGGAAAAAAGGGGACAGATGTCATAAGGGTGCACTCTGTATCAGGAGCATGTGATGAAGGTGAAGTTAACTGCCTTTCACACATCTGCTGTAACTGTGGACCTTTAGTTGTAGAAAAATATTAAATTATACTCACTGCAAAAAATTTCCAACTGTATAACAGAGCATAAAATTAAAGATAAAAAGCTTTACCCTCCCTTGGCTAACCAATGTAAACAGTGTGTTCTATATTCTTTTAAACCTTTTTATGTAAAAATGCATACATTTTAAGGATTCTTTAGTTCATCTTATACATACCTTTGGATGTATTTTGTCTTTTGTATTGAAACACTTGCAGATACCCTTCCATCCGTTCACATTTGAGTGGTTCCTCAATATTGTGTTGTGTAGGTATGCCACATTCATCATTCCCATCATGCTGGATGTTTCAGGTGCTTCCTTTTTCATGCTTTTGCAAACAGTACTCAATGAATGTTCAGATTATTTTAACAAGAGTCTCCTCAGTGTCCCATTAGTGTCTGCGATAGTAGCGTAGAACTCCCTGTAAGGACAGTCAGTCATACTCTAGGGACTGCTTTTTCTCTCCATTCTCACAAATGAGTGGAGTCAGCATTTGTATGTCTATGAGTTTTGAATCATGTTTGTAGGGATAGACTTTTGAAGCACACCTTCCTGAATTTTGCTGTTCATTTTAGGATTGGCACCTGTAATTTGAGGTTGGTGCCACATGGTGGCACAGGAGTGCCAAATTCCTGCAGATAGTGCTTATCTTGGTGTCTACAGGGTGTGAACATTTTTCCTTATTGTGTCATTAGTCTAAGTACTTTAAAAAAGAGATTGGCTTTTTCTATAATGTGCCTAGCTAACAAAAACTCTCAACAAAGATTTCGCACACATTTATCTATATTTAGATCTTCATGTTGTATCATTTTTTTATTAAAGAGCTTTCAGTTGTATTATAAGAAAAACCAATCAACATACTTCCTACAGAGTTTTTATACATACAAGAAGATTTCCCACAATAGTTTCAGCTGTTTTTCTTTGGCTTGCTTTACCTTTGCTCCATTTTCATTGGTTGAAATTAAGAGTTGAGGGGGTTTTCTCTTCCCTGCTTCTGGGTGCCCATCTCTCCCAGCCCCTGCACAGGCAGCTCCAGCAGCTTGAGCTTCACAAGACCAGCAGATGCCATTCAGCTGCTCAGCTAATGGGGGAAGTCTGTCAGGCTTCAATCTCCTGACTGAGCTGTGTGAGTTTGGCTGGCCTGCCCCTGACCCTGTCAGCTTTGAGGAGCAGGTGTGTGCTCCCGGGAGTTTTGAAGTTTTTTTTTTCTTTTCTTGTGTTTTATTGTTCTTATGAGCAGGTAACTGTTTATATATTGATTTCATATTAGTATGGAGTACATTGTATATTTATTTTTCCATTCTTACAATACTTTATTAAAAAGAATGTATTTCAACTCCATCCAGGTAAATGTAAAAGATGCAAAGTCTCTATCTTTTTTTAATGGCTAAATAGTACTCCATTGCATACATATACCACAGTTTGTTGATCCATTCATGGGTTGATGGGCACTTAGGTCATTTCCATGACTTAGCAATTATGAATGGAGCCACCATAAACATTCTGGTACAAATGTCTTTGGGGTAAAATTATTTTTGTTCTTCTGGGTAGATACCTAGTAATGGGATTGCAGGGTTAAATGGAAGGTTATTTTTAGATCTTTGAGGATTCTCCATACTTCTCTCCCAAAAGGCTGTATCAGTTTGTAATCCCACCAGCAATATAGAAGTGTTCCCTTTTCTCTACATCCACACCAGCATCTGGTGTTTTGTGACTTTGTGATGTGGGCTAATCTTACCGGGGTTAGGTGATATCTCAGAGTGGTTTTGATTTGCATTTCTCTGATGATTAAAGATGATGAACATTTTTTCATTTTTTTTTGCCATTCATCTGTCATCCTCAGAGAAGTTTCTGTTCAAATCTTTTACCCACTTGTAGAGGGGGTTGTTTGCACTTTTATTGTTTAATTTGAGTTCTCTGTAGATTCTAGTTATCAGACCTTTGTCAGATTCATAACATGCAAAAATCTTCTCCCATTCTGAAGGCTGTCTCTTTGCTTTTTTTGTGGTACCTTTAGCTGTGCAAAAGCTTTTTAGCTTGATCAAATGGGGATGTACTTTTTGCCAGACTCAGTTTAAAGACTATTTGGCTATAATATACTATATTTCTATTGTTTTGAAAATTATTGGTGCCCAGACATTTTACTGATTTATTGC
>CAUYON010144783.1:0-13816 GCA_963573935.1 Arctocebus calabarensis
CCTGAGACACTGCTGTAGTCCTTGATCACTTCTAAAAGTTTTGTAGTAGAATCCCTGGTGTTTTCCAAATATACAATCATATCATCTGCGAAGAGTGAAAGTTTGATCTCTTCTGACCCTATGTGGATACCCTTGATCGCCTGCCCTTGTTACTTTTGATAGGCTTACTATCATTACTTACTATCAGATGTAATACTATCAGAATATCATTTAATTCATGTATTTTTCATTAAGAAATAATCAAGTTCAATCACTGCTTTTATTCTAATTTCAATTCTTAGCTGAAAATATATGCTTCTTCATTTGATTATACTGCTAAGTTTGATTTCCCTCTCCTGTTTTCCATTATTTAATACTTCCTTTGAGCTATTTAGCTATTTTGTGAGGTGCTTTAAAGTAATTTGTGTGTACTAGGTACTAGAATGCAAATAAGCGTTCATCAGGTAGGACCTAGAACGGTCAGTAAGTTCAGTCTGTGCTCATGGCATGCAGGGCCATGGGGAATGGATCAGTCCTAAAAATAGGTGTCAAAGCTGCGATGAAAGGAAGATAGTTTAAGTTCATATTAACAAAGGCATGAAAGATAACATTTCATGATGAAGGAGACCAAGAACTAGGCCTGGAGCAAGGAGATGTCGTCCTTGGGTTAGATCAGAAGGACCATGCTGTTTTTACTCGACGAGGAGAAGACCTTTGCATGTGGATGGACACACAGCTGGCCGAAGCATTGTGTAGCTTCCAAAAGCCAATATCTACTCTGGATAACTGAACTATAGTCATCATCACCTCTCCAGCTCAGACTGTGTGGCATGGAGAGATCAAGTGTGTGCTAAATGAAGGCATGCCAGTTTTTTGCAGACCATATGAAAAGGGTCGCCTAATCATCAAATTTAAGGTCAGCTTTCCTGAGAATGGCTTTCTTTCTCCTGATGAGCTCTCTTTTCTAGAAAAACTCCTTCTGGAGAGAAAGTGGAAGAGACTGATGGAATAGATCCACTGGAACTGGTGGACTTGGATCCCAATCAAGAAGGATGGCACCATTACAACGGAGATGCACGAGAGGATGGTGGCCGTCAGCCGAGGGGTGGTGTTCAGTGTCAAACCTCTTAGTGGGCCGGTGAATGACACTGCTGGTATTTCACGTGCAGTGATGAATTCGTGAGGGACTGTAATCGTTATGCTAAGACTATACTTCCAGGGATCATTTCTATAGTTTGTAATCATAATATGCTCACTAGTTGCTCTTGTTTTTTTCTCTTTGTACAAAGCTTTCTTTATTATTAATATCTGGAGTTAGTGTGGTTCATTTATTACAATTGATGACGAACCAACATGGATATACCACCTGTTATTATTTAAAGTGCAGCTCTTCCATAATTATTCACTCTGTGCTGTTTACTGTGTGAGCTCTGACTAATGCAAACACATAGTGGGTCTCCACCATTACTGGGTCATACAGGGTCGTTTCAGTCCCCTAAAAGTCCCCTGTACTCCACTTGTTCATCCTTCCCTCGCTCCCCCCAACCCTCTAGGAATCCCTGATCTTTATTGTTTTTGTTTTAATACTCAACTAAGTAGTGTTTGAAAGGTTATATGAATAAATGCAAATATAAAAGCTCTGACTTTGCCCTGTATGTATGATTTCAGTGTGCAAGATGAAATTTAATACCTGTAAAAACTACTTTTTTTAGGGCAGTGCCCGTGGCTCAGCGAGTAGGGCACTGGCCTCATATGCCAAAGGTGGCGGGTTCAAACCCAGCCTCGGCAGAAACTGCAAAACAGAAAAATAGCCAGGCGTTGTGGTGGGCGCCTGTAGTCTCAGCTACTCAGGAGGCTGAGGCAAGAGAATCACCTAAGCCCAGGAGTTGGAGGTTGCTGTGAGCTGTGTGATGCTACGGCACTCTACCAAGGGCGATAAAGTGAGACTCTGTTTCTACAAAAAAAAAAACTACTTTTTTAAAAAAAGGATTTTTTTTTTTTAGCATTTGTTAGGCCAAACCTTATAACTGATTTCAGCTATGTACATGGACAAGCTTAGACTGAAATGCTAGGAGTATGCACTGCCTTCAGTGTATGACCCTTCATTGTTAAGCTATGAAATTAAACTGATTTTAACTGACAATCAGATAAAGAAAACTTAATTTGCAGAAAAAATAAAATAATTTGTACGAAAGAATCAATATAAAGTAAAAGTGTCCTGTGTCGATGACCAAAATAATAATACTAGTAAAGTTCAACACCTAATTCTTGGGAAACCTTATGTGTCTTTAGTAGAGCTAAAAGGTTTTATAGAAAAGTTACTTATTTGAAATAAATCTTCCTGGGATTTTTGTAACTGGACCCAACAACGAATGCTGTAAGAATCAATTACAAAATCCTGATAGCAGAAGAAAAATCAGTCTTTTTAAATAAAAAAGCCATAAATTTATTGCAAATCTAGAAGTACCAGAATGTCATTAATACAGAACAAATCAGCAATCTTGTTTTTCTTTTCTTCCAAATATTTAAAACCTTGATCATTGACATACTGAAATTGGCATACATTTTTTTTTCCATGCAGTTAACAGAATGGACATAAAGCAAGTCCCTCAGAAATCAGTTATAAATATTAAATTGTATTGAACATTCATAGTAAAAAATATGTTATAAAGTGCTGAAGTCATGTAAGTCTGCAAAACTGCCACAAGCTCAAAGTTCTTCTCAAGCAGTGACAGAGGTTTGCTACATCCACCTTGTTTTAGGTGCGTCTGGTTTTGACAGACGCTTTGTCATTTTCTCCCCCACCCTACCCAAAGTTTTATCGATTGTCCTATTTCTATGGCTGATAAAATGCTATACAAAATGTAGCAGGTGGTGATGAACTATACCACTTTCATTTCAGTGCAGAGAAATATTCAAGCTTGTGTGTACCTGTAACCAAACTAGGCTTGTTATGTTTTTCCCCCTGAGTTGTCATAAATTAACATTAAAGATGAGTAAAGATGGAGCAGCGAGCATTGACCCTCACCTGCGGGGCGACACTCAGTAACAGGTGAGTAAATTGCCCATCTGTTATCCTCACATTTCCCCTCTTTCCAGAAAACTGTTAAAATGAGAAATACTATGCATGTAGTGTAACTAAAAAAAAAAAAAATGACCAGTTTACGTGATACCTAGGCCAACTGAGAACAATCATGTCATGTTTTACATAAGATGCAAATTGCAACTTGTAACTGGTAACATAAATGTCTCTGCTACTCCCCTGTGAAACAGAAATGCTTCCAAAGTTAGATGTGTGGTTTTTTTTTTTTTTACAAAAATCAGAAATGCTTCAACAATTCACACTTGATCTCAGCCAAAAGGCTGTGAAGTGATAATTCAATGAAATACAAATCTGAGCGAAGATTCTCAAGTATTCTTAGGTGATAAAACAGATGATTTTTAAAAGCTAAGGCGATTTGCTACCCATTATTCTCCTCCCCCTTTAAATAGCACACATTGCCTTTAATCAAATTGAAGAATCGTAACAACTTGGCCTTTTATGAAAGTAACTCTACAAGAAAAAGGGTATTCTTTGAGGCATTTGAAGAACTGCAAAAAGCAGGTAAAAATGCTGCTTATGTCTTGGATTTTTTTTTTTGATTACTTTAATCATCATAGAATAACTTAATAATAAATAGTGGTTTAAATTAAAGACACTACATTCACATATTTCTGAATAATTAAAAGCAACAGGAAACATATTTTTGAATGCCATCTTGTATCTTCCGTATTGAAATACTTCTGGTAATGACTGGCCATAAAAAGAAGTGGTCATCTTCACATTGATGAAGTTCAAGTTACATATATTTTAAACATTTTTGTTTATTAGTCAAATGTTTGGTCTTAAACTATACTTAATTTCCATGAAATATTTGGAAAATTCAAGAGGCCATAATGTCTTAAGGAAAACCTCATTATTTTTCTTCAAAGGTTTAAAAACAAAATCTTTTAATTCATAATTCTGAAAGTAAGAAGTTTTTAAAATGATTGAAGATTTTTTTTTGTTGTTTTTGAATGGCCAATTTCACTTCAGTAACTTGGGCTGGAGATCGTTTTATAAGATAGTTTATTCCATGTGAGTGATCTTAAAACCACTTTTGCAGTTCACGACACTGTAGTAATATTGGAATGTGAACCAAAGAGTCCTCATACTTTCCTATTGCTATTGAGCAGAGCCAGATTTATATATGGTAGAGCGTTTGGTTGTTTTTGTTTTGGCTTTAAAAAAACAAGCGAAAAGGAAAACTTTAAAGAAAAAGAAGATATTGGTAGTGCTGTTCACGTATACATTCCCTTTAAAATGCAGTTTTGAAAGCAAAGTAGAGCGGTTGGCTCCTCCACCTCCTGTCTCCCCCAGCGCCCGGGCCCACCCCCACCCCCAGGCCAACACAGTGGCTGCTGTTCCAGGAAAGTGTGTCATACTGGCTCTATCTGCACGTGAACTCTGTGCTCACTTTTCGCAAGATCCATTTCCAGAAAGTCTTCGGGTATGTCTTGCGAAGCCTTCCCACGATGGCTTGCTGCCTTTGTTCCACCTGAATGAGGGCGCTGGCACAGTCCCTGCTTACACGGTCTCACCAGGGCGAGGCACACGGCAGCCATGAACATGCCAGCCGCACAGGAGTAGAAGGCCCTGCTGTAGATTTTACTTTGGTCCACCAGCAAACCTGGGGAGAGCACCGGCAGCCGTTAGCAACGTCCTTCCTGGACATCAACCCTCCCACCCAGGGGCCCAGCAGATTCGGAAACCTCTTAGTTTCTTTGCCTTCTTTGTTTTATTTTGTCTTCTTAAAGAAAAAAGAGAGTTCAAGGCAAAAACCTTAGCTAGACTGGAGAGAAGAACATGAAGTTGCTAACTTGATCTTCACGGGCTAAGTCTGTCCTTGCAGAGAATCTAAACCAGGGAACAGTTAGATGCATGTGTTTTGGATATTAGGTAGGAAAGAGCTGTCTTATTTTCGCTGGTATTCATTCAGGTCTCTTTTACTGGGGGGATAAGAGTTCAATCCTCCCAGTAAAAGAAACCCAAAGTGAAAGTATGCAACACATCTAAGCTCTGCACCATGTCTATGTTCTCCCTACCAGGACATATTCTGTGCTAATCAATTAGGTATGTACAGAGTGTTGCTATGTGCTCACTTCTCAAACACCTTTCTTAAGAAGGGCAGATGTCCTACGCAAGTCCCTTAGCCCTATTATTTCAAAAGTCAGATGGGTTATAAAGGTTAAAAACCCATGTGTTAAAAACTCTACCCTTCCACAAGTCGAGATGATTGAAACAGCCTCAATCAACTTGAACTGTAGACAGAGGTTCTCATCCTGACCTGGTTACTCATCCACCATACAAACTTGGGCTGAAATTCTCTGGTCTTCCATTTCCTCATATTTAAATCAAGAAGGTTGGCTCAGGTAATTTTTAATCCCTGGCAACTCTAAAATTCAACGGAAGTATAAAAATAGAAGCAGAATTTTTTTTTTTGTATTAGCTTTGAACAGGAAGCTAGCCCAACTCCTCTGGGAGAGCAGACAGGGTTTATGTTTTATGTATTTAAATCACCTGCCAGGGGTGGTCCCGCCAGTCCTGCTATGCTCTGGATGAAGACGTAGACCCCGGCCGCAGAGGACATCTTTTCAATTCCCACGACATCATCTTCAGCAAGCAGTGGAATGTGAGTTCCTCCTATTGTTCCAACCATACACCCGAAAAACACACTACAGGCCATGAGACCCCAGAATTCCGTAGCAAACGTGAAGGCAAACAGAGACACAGTCAGTAAGATGACACAGATGAGCTCAATGTAAATCTTACGAATGGGCTCCCGGTTGAGGACAAAGCCAGCTCCGATTCTTCCGAACACTTCTGCAATTGCCATCGCAGATAATAAAAAAGCAGCACGATCCTGGTCAACGCCCAGACTGATGCCCAAAGGAATGATGTACAAGGACGGCGCGAAGAATCCCAGTGTTGCAAAGAGACCAAATAATGCATAACAAATAAAACTTTTCTCTTTCAAAATGGAGAAGTCTAATAAAGGGACTTTCTGATCGCTCGGCTTGGAGCTCGCCTTCACGAGGTTCTGCTGGACGTCGGCCTTCAGCTCCAGGTCTGCGTTAGCATGACTAGGCACATTTTTAGGTGAGGTAGTTAGTTCCACTCCTGAGTCGATGGAGTCTATTGAGGTTCGTGTCTTCTCATTTTCAAGCATGTATTGCACTTCTTTCCGGTTTTCATGGGGGATAATTTTTGGCGACCCTGGTCCTCTGATAATAATTGGTCTCAGCAGTGCCCCAAAGACCACGATGTTCAGCTGTAGCAGGCCCACAAAGAGGAGGCTGTATCTCCAGCCGATGCTCTCCTTCAGAGCCATGATTGCTTGGATAGGAGGAATAGAGAAGAAATGAAATCTAAGGTCAATGATGGACTGGAGACACGGGAGATAAAGACATCAAGAAGTAAGAGCTGGACATGGTGGCTCACACCTGTAATCCTTGCACTCTGGGAGGCCCAGGCAGGTGGATTCCCCGAGTTCAAGGGTTTGTGATCAGCCTGAGCAAGAGCAAGACCCTGTCTCTACTAAAAGCAGAAAAAACTAGGTGGGCATCAAGGAGGCACCTGTAGTTCCAGCTACCTGAGAGGCTGAGGCAAGAGGATTGCTCAAGCCCAAGAGTGTGAGGTTGCTGTGAACTATGATGCCGTGGCACTCTACCCAGCGTGACAGAGTGAGACCCCGTCTCAAAAAAAAAAAGAAGTATGGATCCAGATTTGGTAATCTGGTGTATCTAGGCCCAGAACAGTAATAATCTGTGTAGAAATTTACTCACAAGGGGGAAAGCAGTCAATCCCGACTATCCTTTACTCTAAGTTTTGGTGCATTTTATAAATCAGTAAGGACGAAATGTGCATGACAATTATTATGTATAAAACAAACATTTTTCAGCCCAAGTGTCCAAAGATCTTTGGAGTGTGCATTTTTTCAGGTAGACGCACAAGAAGTGAAGTAAATTTGTGACTGACCTACAGTGGCCAACTGTGGTCCATGGGCCAAATCCAACCCACTGCCTGTTTTTGTTAAGGAAGCTTGACTGCAACACAGCCATGCTGCCTCGTGTACAGAGTCTACGATGCTTTTGTGTTGTAACCGCGGAATCAAGTGGCTGTGACAGAGACTATATAATCCCCAAAGCCTGAGATCCTTACTCTCTGGCCTTTTACAAAAAAGAATTTTACCAAACCTCTGAGTTATGTCATTATGTATCCATTTAATACTCAAGAGTAGCAGATTAGATTAAAAAAATAATCTAAGAGTTTATTAATCTGAGTCTCTAAAAGCTCATATGATTATTTTAGAATTAAATGGTAGCATTCTCCAGTTAAGGTATGTTCAAACTACCGGAGTTCTCCTCCTTCCTATCAGTAAGAGGAATCCTAGGTTGCTGACTGGGAGGCCTGGGGAGAAGGCTGGACGCAGGAATGAGAGGTAGAGGATGTGCCAGACAGAGCACCAGCCTCAGAGCTACAGTGGTATAACACAGGCCCCACAAGATCTCACAGTACCTTCTTCTCATTATCCCAGAAAAGTTATAGGATATTTATTACAATTTCATTTTACTGCACTCTAATTTGAGGGCTGAGAGTCAAGTGCAACAGACAGGTGACTCGGTCAACCAGGAGACAGGTTTAGTAGGAGAGCCCCGTGTTCCTGGCGAGCTCCACTTGCCTTTGGGACATGGTTCCTCCCTCAGACTGCTCCTTCTCCCCTTTAATATGGAAACTCAGAATTGCAAGATATTTTAGACTTGTGAATTACTAATTGCTTTACGCTCCCCTGGCAACAATCAGTCTGATTTTCCTCTCTCCATTTCATGTTTCTTGAGCATCCCCCAAGCACCAGGGACAGTGCCCAGTGCTGGGAAGCCAGACTGACTACGGCCCAGTCTCTATCTTTGGGGCACTCACTCTCCATTGGTTCTTCCTCCTCTCAATGATTTATTTTGACAACTTTCATACTGGCAGAAAAGTGGACAGAGTGATGTCTATATGCCTATCCTTCACCTAAACCCGACAATTAGTCTTTTTCTGTGTCTCTGTCTGACTATATCTTTCCCTTGATATATTTGTGTGTATACATCCATTTTTCAGTACCACCTGAAAGGCTTCAGACATTATAACATGTCACTCCTAAATATTTCTACCCATGTCTCCTATGAACAAAATGCAATCTACTGACGTGTTCATTAAGAAATGGCAGAGGTGGCTCATGCCTGTAATCCTAGCACTCTGGGAGGCTGAGGAGGGGGGACTGCCTGAGCTCAGGAGTTCGAGACAAGCCTGAGTTAAATCAAGACTCCCTTCTCTAAAAATAGCTGGGAGTTATGGTGGGTGCCTGTAATTCCAGCTACTCTGGAGGCTGAGGCAAAAAGATCACTTGAACCCGAGAGTTTGAGGTTGCTGTGAGCTATGGCGCCATAGCACTCTATCCAGGGCGACAAAGTGAGAGTCTGTCTCAAAAAACAAACGAAAAAAGAAATAGCAGAGCAAGAAATGAACCTGGGTCTCCAAAGTTATCTTCCTGCTACTCTAGTTTTCTTATAATTTACATATTAATATTGAGTTAGGGAAAACTACAGATACTTTTTTTTTTTTTTGGTAGAGACAGGTTTTCGTCATTGCTCAGGCTGGTCTCAAACTCCTGAGCTCAGGTAATCTTCTTCCCTGGGCTTCCCAAATTGCTAGGATTACAGGCATGAGCCACTGTGCCCAGCCCAGGGATAAAAATTTTGATGTGAGATTATCCATCCGCAGATAATAAACCTGACTTTCTAGCATAATTTAAACCCATATTCAATATTGCTGTTTTGAATGAGGACACAATGGTATGAATATCCCAAATCACTGAATTATTTTGGAATGCATGTATCAAGAAAGCCCTAACACTTAATATATAGCATGTATCTTCCTATTTATGTAAACTTGGACTACTATGAAAATGGTTTGAATTCCTGAAGTGGGGATTACAGAGGACAGACCCAAAAAAGGTGCTGGTGAATGACAGGGTAATAACCTGTCATTATGCAGACTGTCAAAGTTGTCCAGACTGTTGGGGAAAGTTAGTGCAGCAGAAACACCTGAGTGGCTTCCCTATTTCACAATAACACTTAGTATCATAGTCCGCCTACCTGGTGCGAAAGCAAACACAGCGAAACATTCCCCCGTAGAAGCCACTGCGGTGACTACAGAGCGTCTCTTGCTAAAGTACTGAGATAGAATGGTGACTGTAGGGAGAAAACTAAAGCAGCAACCCAAACCTGTGAAAGGAAGTCAGAAAGAACAGTGAGGCCGCTACCGACTGGGCCTGGAAGGACCCACGCTAAGATCTGGCTGGGACTTCTGTTTTGGATTTCTTGAGTCTTAAGTATTAGGAGTCTTAAGTACTCTGGAAAAAAGTGATGTTGCAACGAAAAATGGCTTTCATTAAAGGGCCGGATAAACTGCAACAGTTATTCAGGGATGCTAAGAATATAAAAACTGCTCTCTGATTTTTTTCAAATTTATATAATTTTTTCAAATTTATATAATTTTTTCGAATTTATATAATTCATAATGGACAAAACTATCATTGAACATAGTTTATATATATATATATATTTATATATTTTTTTGAGATAGAGTGTCACTCTGTCACCCTGGGTGGAATGCTGTGGCCTCACTCACAGAAACCTCAAACTCCTGGCTTCAAGCAATCCTCCTGCCTCAACTTCCTTAGTAGCTGGGACTACAGGTGCCTGCCACATCACCCAGCTATTTTTTTCTTTTTTTAACACAGGTCTTGCTCTTGCTCAGGCTAGTCTTGAACTCTCAAGCTCATGGAATCCTCCTGCCTTAGCCTCCCCGAGTGCTAGGATTACAGGCATTAGTCAGCGAGCCCAGCCTAGAATGTAGTTTTTACATAAGACTTATATCAGGGGCTGGGCACAGTGGCTCACACCTGTAATCTCAGCACCACTGGGAGGGTAAGGCAGGAGGATTGATTGAGGTCAAGAGTTGGAGACTAGTCCCAGTAAGAGCCAGATCCATCTTCACAAAAAAATAGAAAGATTAAGAGGGTGTGCTAGCACCTGTTCTCCCAACTACTTTGGAGGTTGAGGCAGGAGGATCACTTGAGCCCAGGAGTTCGAGGCTGCAGTGAACTATGGTGATGCCACTTTACTTTAGCTCGGGTGACAATGAGACCTTGTCTCAAAAAAAAAATTGTTTTGGAAATAAATAAGTCTCTTGAAATGTATAGAAATGTATGAAAAAGTCTTAACTCCATATGTTTGTATATATATTTTACATCTATACATATACATATATAGAGAATGCCCCCCAAATGTACATGCATTAAAAGATGCTGTCTATGTAATTACTTTTTGAATTGAAGGTACCCTTACTGCTCAGGTGGACCTAGACATGCTATGTACATCCATTTTACCTGCAATTCATACATTATGGGGAAATGACTGATTTTACTTCCAACAAGATCTCAAAAATGTGTATACATTTTAGGGGTACTCATGTAATCTATGAGTAATATATGGACTCCTTTTAAATGGAAAAAAGTTTCTTAGACCCCCTCAAGAGTAAGTCCAGCATGTCCCCTACCTACAGTCCTGGACCCTCAAGACCTTAACTTGAGAAATACTGGCTAAAGAAATTCAAGTTTAACTTTGTAAAAGTGACATCCTTTTGTCTGCAAACTATAACAGACGTTATCTTCATCATCAGTCAACTATTTTTGAAAAAAAGATCAAACAAAAACTCCTGGGCACTTGAGAACAGATTCGCCGATCTCCTGGAGTCCAGACGGCTCATTCAAACTACTGAGACACTGTTTATTTTAAGGAAAAAGTAAAGAGAGAGAAATACATTTTGAGTTTAATTTCCTCCTTCTCCTGCCTTCCTCAAATTAAGAAGAGAACTTTAGAGCCAAGGCGCAGCCCTTACCAGAGACGACGCCAATGGCGATGTACATGTGGCAGACCTCGTGTGCAAAGGAGGCGCCCACCATCCCGGTGCTGACCAGCGCACCGCCCACCATCACCACCAGACGGTGTCCGAATCGATTGCTCAGGACCGTTGCGAGGGGAGCTTGGGAAAAGAACATAGAGTGATATTTTAACTTGCAGAGGCCTCAGCACGAGCTCCTCTAAGATTCCTTCCTCCATGCCTTCAGCACAGAGACAGGATACAGGACACAAAACACCATTCATGCCACGGGTGCTTAAGCCAGTTCAGGAATTATTGTTCATTGAAATTAGACGTTTGATTCTTTAGGCTCCCAAGTCCTGGAAGCAACCCAAATACCCATCACCCCATGAATGGATTAACCAACTGTGGTATATGTATACCAGGGAGCACTATTCAGCTATAAGGAAAGATGGAGACTTCGCATCTTTTATGTTCACCTGGATGGAGTTGAAACACATGCTTCTTAGTAAAGTATCTCAAGAGTGGGGAAAAAAGGCTCGGCGCCTGTAGCTCAAGCGGCTAGGGCGCCAGCCACATACTCCCGAGCTGGGGATTCGAACCCAGTGCGGGCCTGCCCAACAACAATGATAAGTACAATCAAAAAATAGCCAGGTGTTGTGGTGGATGCCTGTAGTCTCAGCTACTTGGGAGGCGGAGGTAGGAGACTCACTTAAGCCCAAGAGTTTGATGTTGCTGTGAGCTGTGATGCCATGGCACCTTACCCAGGATGACAGCTTGGGACTCTGTCTCAAAAAAAAAAAAAAAAGAGTGGGGGAAAAAGTATCCACTGTACTCAGTACTAATATGAAACCAACAGGTAGATAACTACATACCCATGTGAATGATGAAACACAAATACAGCCTAGCAAGGGGGGCGGAGAGACGGGGGCCGAGGGAGGACCATTGGCGGGATCTCACCTACTGTGTCAGCACGCCCCCTGGGTGAAGGGCTCCACTACAACTTGAACCTTAGAATTCAACTACCTTAGAATTGAAAACAATGTAACCTAAAAATTTGAATCTTCATATTAATTTGAAATTATAAAAAAATTGGTTCTATTGGAAAAAGAAAAGATTCTTTAGGCGCCTTAAAGAGAAAGCCACAATCACAAAGATAAGGAATCAGCCTAAGTGCCCATCAACTGAGGAATGGATAAATAAAATACAGTGTGTGTGGGTCTATGTAAATGCAACATGGATTACTACTCAGGGATGAGAAAGAATGAAATAGAATGCCTTTTGCAGCAACTCAGATAGAACTGGAGGCCATTATCCTTAGTAAAGTAACTGAGGAACAGAAAAACAAATGCTGCATGTTCTCACTTATAAGGGGGAGCTAAACTGTGGGGATACAAGGACACACACAGTGCTATGATGGATGCAGAAGACTAGAAAGGGGTGGGGGAGGGAGTGAGAGATAAAAAATTACCTATGGGGTACACTGTACACCACTCAAGGGATGGGTACACCAAAGCCCAAATTTCACCACTATTCAATATCTGTAATAAAAATTGGTTTTCCTATCATTGCTTGAATCCTTTTTTTTTTTTTTTTCTGAGACAGGGTCTTGCTGTATTGCCCAGGCTGAAAGGCAGTGTTGCATCATAGCTGACTGCAACCTGTAACTCCCAGGCACAACCCTGGCTTAGCCTCCTGACTAGCTGGGACTACAGGCATGTGCCACCTCACCCAACTTATTTATTTATTTATTTTTGTAGAGCTGGGGTCTTGCTATGTTGCCCAGGCTGGTCTCCAACTTGAACTCCTAGCCTCAAGTGATCCTCCTGTTTTGGCCTCCTAGGATTATAGCCATGAGCCAGTGTGCCTGGCTGATTTGTTTTTTTTCCTGTACTCATTGCTTTGAATTCTTTTTAAAAAATCTCCATTTGGAATCAGATTCTAGTTAGTTTCTTTATAAGGATGAAAGTATGGTGAATTCTCAGGTACGTACTCTTAAAGGAGGACTGCTATGGGATCAATAACATTGCAGTCTATTCAGAGTGTCTGATGAATCATAATTTGCTTAGCTTCTTTAAGCTGTATCCCCTAGGACATATAAATCTGGCAAATTAGTTTCCTAGTTATATATTACTTAATATTGACTTGAGAACACTGAGACAGGTTAGACATGAGAGTTGGGTCAAGGAAAGACAACACACTTGATAGAAGGGGCAGAGAGGAAAAAAAGGATTAAATTTTGCTGGTGTTAGTTCATATATATCTATTGTGTGAGCTGTTAGAATTCGAATGAATATTGAATATAGCTCATAATAAAACCACTATCATTTGGAGCCAATATGTTGGCTCAAAGCATTAATGACTAGAATAATAGCATGTGGAAGAATTATTTTCTGGTGTAATAGTATTACGTAGAAATTTCTTGTTGACTACATTTTATTTTTGGTTATAAAAGAACTAAAACTTAAGCTTTGGGATTTTCTTTTAATTTAGATTACCAAGTGTAAAATTTTAGTTCTAATTCATTTAAATTATCTAAGAAAGTAACTAAGTATTCTTTTTTTTTTTGAGACAGAGCCTCAAGCTGTCACCCTGGATAGAGTGCGGTGGCATCACAGTTCACAGCAACCTCCAATTCCTGGGCTCAAGCGAGTCTCTTGCCTCTGCCTCCCAAGTAGCTGGGTCTGTAGGCGCCCGCCACAACGCCCGGCCATTTTTTGGTTGCAGCCGTCATTGTTGTTTGGCCGGCCTGGGCTGGATTCGAACCTGCCAGCTCAGGTGTACGTGGCTGGTGCCTTAGCCCACTGAGCCACAGGCACCGAGCCAGTA
>CAUYON010144786.1:0-22675 GCA_963573935.1 Arctocebus calabarensis
GATCAAGGAAATGCCATGAAGGATATCTGTAACAGTATGATCAAAATATTTCTGAATGTATATGAATCGTGCCCTGTGATTGCACCAATGTACATAATTATGATTCAATAAAATTATTAAAAAAAAAAAAAAGAAATGGAGCAGTGGCTCAAGGTAGTATCTGAGATAACTGAAAAGAAAGAGTAAATAAAGTGTTAGCAAGAAAAAGAAAGTTTATTAATGACTTGTACAGAGCTGGGTCCTGTACTAGTAACTGCAGGCTCCTGAAAGGCACAGTTTTAGATTTTATAGACAACTGTGAAGAGTATCTGCCACTTTTTTGAGTTCTCCTAGGCTCATAATTAACTGTGTTCTCAAAACAACCCACCTGAAAGGTCTTGAAAACAACTCCACTGCGAGGTCTTAATCAGCCTCATTCCCATAACAGCCTAGGTCAACCAATCTAAAGTAGCCTACTCATCATTTGCCCATATTTAGCAAACTGCCTAACAGGATCATGGTAAATATCAACATGATTATAAACCATGTTGAGAGTACGCTCTCTTCGTGAGATACGATAATTGCACTTTATGTCTTTGACATATCTTCTCAGAACTTAAAACACCAATACAATCATGAGAAAAAAATTAGATAAATTTTATTACTGAGACATCCTACAAAATATCTGGTCAATGTACCTCAAAACTGCAATGTCATCAAAAACAAGAGAACTCTAAGAAACTGTCACTGCTCAGGGGAACCTAAGAATATGTACCAAGTAAATGAACTGAGGCATCTTGAATGGGATTCTGAAAGCAAATGGGTACTTGACAGGAAATCTGAATACAGTAGGGACTTAAGTGAATGTTAAATTGTATAAATACTTGTTTATTAGTTTTAACCAATATGCCATACTAATGTAAGATGTTAAAAATAGGAGAATCGAGGGGTTCATGTTTATTATCTGTATCATCTCATCAGGTTTCAAGGCAGCTATCTGCATACAAAACCTGTCGGGGTGTTAGGCAGCAGTCTGCATTCTTGGTTCTTCATGTCCTAATGGCTGAAGAATGACCAGAAACCCCAAATCAATGCAAGCATGAAAAAAATTTTATTGAGAAAGATAAAGAGAAAGATAGATTTACAGAGTCAGAAGGTTTACAAAGTGAGATACATTCACCATAAATAACAAATGGACACCAATGCAACAACAAGCTGGCAATCCACAGAATCAAGGTGAGATGAGGGCCTGGAGGCCTCACCTTGTCTTTTTTCCCTAGGAGAGCTAGAAAGAGCTCTGAAGTCATCAGAGAAAAAAGTCTGTGATACAATATTTGAAGAGCACAAGAAAATGGGCTTTATCTGCAATGCTTAAATGCAAAAGAAGGACTGGAAGAAGTTGGAACCAATGGAGTCCTGTTTCCTGTGTCATGTGGTGGAGGGAAAGCTTGAGACTCTGGTTGCCTTGCTCCACCTGGCCTGGTGAGCGAGGCCTCCATGCATAATGTAGGTAGTAAAACATCTGCAAGGCCCTAGAGACTTCCTGCACTAGTTGTGAAGCAAAGACAGGACCATTATCACTCTATGAGGACTCGAGGAAACCAGAATGAAGTATTGTGTCTTCCAGAAGTCATTGGGAAACCTCAGCAGCCTTTTTAGTCCTTCAAGGAAAACCTTCAACCCAATAAGTAAAAGTATCAACAAATACTAATAGATACTTGAATTTTCTACAGAGGCATGTTTAGGTCATAAATATCTGCCAGTTTTCACGAGGGTAGTAAAATTCATTGATCCAGAGAGGTAATAGTAAATTCAACCCCCCTTGAAGATTATTGGTTTGGCAGAGAGTGCAAAGTGGGGTGACCTGTGTAATAGTGGCGGCTAGTAAAGGAGAAACAACATGTTGTTCCAAGAGATATACAAGTTGTTTGGGGCTGCAGTGGAATGCACTGTGGATAGTTTCCACCAAGTTTTTAACTTCTTTAGCTAGTATCTTTATAAATATCATGACTCTTACAATCTGAGGATTGGAATTCTGAGGCCCTCTGGTAGTGGCAGTGGCCTAGGGAGGTGCAGCAGTGGGCAAGATGTAGAAATAGGAAATGCAGAAGAACTAACCCACCAGAGATTACATGGGAAGAAGGTATGAAGCAGAAGATGAAGGAGCAAGACGTTGGAAGATATCAATCACTGGGGGCTTGGAGTCCAGCAAGAAAGGTAAGTGGCACATTTTGTTACTCCTTCCTACTTCTCTAGGAGTTAAAGGGCTCGCCAGCTGCCGGAGAGCTTTTCTACCCTCACAAATCCAACAGGGAACCTCTTGAGGACAATCCACTAGCTATCGGTGTCCTCAGGGTCACTTCCCCCCACTGCAGACCCAAGTCAAGACAGTGGGAGCCATATTGCTTCTCCACCCACTGTGCACCTTTGTTCTCTCCAGGAAGCTTCAGCTTCCTAGCTTTGGTCTTGATCATTTCCACACAAACATTTCCCAAATCCAGCACAGAGTGCAGGAGCCACAGGGGACTATGACCTCCAGAGCCTGGATATTCTGGATGGGCTTTCTCCTGGAGAGGCGGATAGAGATGACCAGCATGTTAACTTTCTACCTTGCGGACCATCTTCCACCACTTCCCCTGTCCCACCCATGGCAACTGAAAGACAGTTGAGCCAGTGCTCACAGGAACTGCTTTTCCTGCTGGTTGGTGCATCCACCACAAAAGGTCATCACAGAAAGTGGGCTTGAGCCTTCCTGGAATTTTTTTCTCCCCTCCCCCTCTCCCACCTGTGATTGCTGAGAGAGAAAAAGCCACCATGCTAATGCTTACACAGAGAGTGACACTCTGGCTTTTCACCTGGGGTCTTATATCAGACTGAGGGGTGCTCAGAGAGCTCCCTGCCTGCTGGCCAGCTATAGTGCTGTTTGCTCAGTGACTACTACAGGGTGGACATGCACCAAATCAGTGGGACATAGAAGTGGCTGGGGCAACCCATGACTAATATAGGACCAGTGTGCTTTTCCCTGGCATGATCAGAGATTGATTCTCAGGGACCCAGGGATGAGGCCATAAACAAGACACCATGCCATCCTTATCTCAGTCATATCGGTCAGAGTCAAGAGGGAGATTTGTGATTTGGTGAGGCCACCATGCTCCTCCCTGGTTACTGCTTAGAAGCTGGGAAAAGCCCTTTGAATCCCGCTAAAAGAAATATCTTCCCACATTCTGTAAAATCTGGGGAAAATTTCACCCAACCTAGCCTGCCTACCCATACACCCCAAACCACCTCTGCTGTAGCACAGAATAGGGTCTCACCTGATATTCTGGTCCCTGTTCACTAATTGGGGCAATCAAAAGCTTCTGCTGAGGAACTAGAGCTAGTCACAGAAACCATAAATAACACTGCAACTTGTTCTTCTTGGCAAGCACCACCTACTGACAGGAAGGTTAATTTGCACATCAGTTATAGCATGTATTAAATCAATTATACAGGATGTAGTTGAGCTTCGTTCTCAAACACTACTCTGTCTCAGAGATTAAACACTACAATGTCTCAGAGCATGACATTGTCTAAACAAAGAAAACGCAAAAATAACAAGGAGAAACTGCTCCAAATAAGAAAACAGAATCCAAATACCACATTGGCTCAAGAGGTAAAATAAAGCAATAAAGTTCTCCCAACATGGTAAAAAAAAATCCGTCCCATATATCAATTCTTTCAGTAATTGTGAATGGATTGCATTTCCCAGTTAAGAGGCATAAGTTGGCTGAATGGATAAAAATATACAAACCAAATACCTTCTGTCTCTAGGACATGCATCTAATCCACAAGGGCTCCTTCAGACTCAGGATGAAGGGATAGAAAAACATATTTCATGCAAATGGAAACCAAAAGAAAGCTGCTATAGCCAGTCCCATATTGGGTAACATAGACTTCAAGTCAACAAAAGTAAAGAAAGACAAAGATTGTTATTATATAATGGTATAGGAAAAATTCAACAGGAAGAAATGACAGTCATAAATATTTGTACACCTAACACAGCGGCTCCCAGATTTATAAAGCAACTCCCACTTGAACTAAAGAAAATGATAAACAGCAGCATTGTAATAGCCAAGGACTTTAAGACCTCACTGATGGAATGAGATAGACTCCACAAGCAGAAAAGAAACAAACAAACAATAGATTTAAATAGAATTCTAGAGCAAATGGGCACAACAGACATTTAAAGAGTATTCTATCCCCAAAGTACTGAATATAAGTTCTTCTCATCAGCTCTAGGAACATTCTCTAATACTGATCACATTCTAGCCACAAAACATGTCTCAAAAAATAAACCCACAGAAATTATATCATGTATCTTGTCAGACAATAAGGAAATAAAATTAGAAGTTAACTTCAATGGAAACCCTTAACTCTACACAAACTCATGGAAATAAGAAACACTACTGCCGAGTGATTATTGGGTCAAAAAAGAAACTGGAATAGAAAACAAAAGATTCTTTGAACTAAATGACAAAGGGCGCATATGTTACCAAAATCTGTGAGATACTGCAAAAACAGTCCTAAGAGAAAAATGTGTACCCTAAATGCCTCTGCACAAAAGACAAAAAGATCACAACTCAACAATCTAATGAATCCTGTAAAGGAAAGGAATTGGAAAAAGAAGAGCAAACCAGTCCCAAACCCAGCAGAAGAAAAGAAATAGCTAAGGTCAGAGCTAAACTAAATGAAATGGATTCTAAAGGAATTATATAGAAGATCGATAAAACTAAAACTTGTTTCTTTGAAAATAGAGCAGAATTGACAGGCTTCTCACTAGGTTAACCGCAAAGAGAAAAGGAAGGATTCTAATAAGCTCATTCAGGAATGAAAAAAAGAGATATGACAACTGATACTAAAAAACCCACAAAAAATCATATCTGAATTTTGTAAAAATGTCTATGTACATAAATTTGAAGATGTTGAGGAAACGGAGGAATTCTTGGAAACACACAACCTCCCTAGCCTCAATTAAGAAGAAATATAACTCGTGAATATATCAATATCAAAGGAGTAAAGGCAATTCAAAGACAAAAGAATAGTCTTTTTAATAAATTATCAACATGATGGAACACAATTGGACTTGCATGTGCAAAAAACAAAGACACTAGACATACACCTTGTTATATATAAAAATTAATTCAATGTGGATAATTGTATAAAAGGCAAAATGTAAAGTCCAAGATAAAAAATCTAAATGTATATCTACATCCTAAGTGTAAAATGCTTTGAAAGTTCTTACAAAATGAATGAAATAAAACTTATTTAGAACAGTGATGGGAGCTGTTCATCACTGTGATGAGAGTTTAACCCAATGATTGCTGGGTCCAATGGTAGGATATCGGATGATTACACAAGTTTCTGTTTAAAATGTGCTTATGAAGCTTAACTTAGCCCTTACATTTCTACATCTGCCTTGATAAGAGTCCAACCCAGGCACTGCTAATCCCAGATGAGGATGTGTTGGGGCATATCTAAATCCAACTTATTTCTATATGCAAGAAAAATAAATATTTGTTGTTGTCAGACAGTGATATTTTGAGTTTATTGTGAAGCACTCATTGGAGAAGTCTAATAAATACCTCAACAAGACAGTCAGTGTTAGATAATTGCAGAACAAGAAAATTCTATAATATTGAATATTGTGAAAGGTAGAAAAAGAAAAAAAAAGAAATCTAGATAATAATGTCTCAAAGTATAAAGTGAGATGTAATAAAATTATTGTTTATTGAATACTTATCATACAAAGTTCTGTTCAAAGTGCTTTCATAATGTCATTGTTTATCCTTTTACATCCTTTCCATCTACTTTATGGAAAAGGAAGGCGGAAAGGATCCCTTAACTCTACACAAACTTTATAGGATCCACCTGCTTTTCCTATAAAGAAAAAAGGAGGCATACATTTCTAGTGGCACGCATTTTTTAAACCAGTGTGACAAACTTTTTCTTTTAATTATTACTTTTTCATAATTACTCTAATGACTGATATATCTGTGTTCAAGTATGCCATCTTATTATGTGTTACTGTATTTTGCTCCTTTCTTCCGTTCTTTTGGAAGTATATTGTTAACCTTAACCATTTTTCCTTTTGATGCTTTTTTAGTTACCATTTTACTTTTAGTTGATTAGTCATCTTCAGTTGACAAGATATACCTTTGACTGATTAAAGGGAAGATAAAATTAGAATGCTTTTCCATATTTCAGAAATGCCAGTATCCGTTTCATCTGAGTTATGGCACCAAAAATAAATAAATAAATAGAAATGCAAGTATCTTCACTTGATTTTAGTTCAAGAGCTAGAAAGTGATTGAAATGCAAAGTTCTTATAATTCTTAAGACACTGTCTTCAACTATTTGCCCATGACCTTGGTGTTATTGCATATTTGTGCTTTAATCTGCTACATAGCTTACGCCTTCAACATCTTAGTCATTTAATGCTCAAAAATACTATATGGAAAGCTCCAAAAGATGTGACTTTTTCCTTAGTAAAATTCATTTGATCTGTCTTCATATTTGCCTGCAACATCCTTCATCGTATTTCCTTTATCCCCATGGTTCTATATGTAATTGTTTTCCAATGCCAGAAAATCTTCCTGTAGCATTTTCTTTAATCAGGTTCTTACACAACAGACTTCTCTCAGTTTTTGTTTTTCTAAGAATTTATATTGTCTTCATTTATGAATGAGGTTTTCACAGGGTATTGAATTCTATGTTGGCACTTCAAAGATGTCAGCCCATTGTCTGCTGTGTCTGTTGTTTCTCTGGGGAAGTCTTTCTTTGAAGGCAATGTGCCTTTGCCTTTTTTTCTGCTTCTTTTATTTTCTGCTCACCTTTATAATTTTCCTCTTTCTGTTTTTTGGCAGTTTTAGTATATTTCAGTTTGTGTTTTTTCCATTTCCTTTGGCACACACTTATTTTCTTGCTGCATGCATGATTATTTTTGCATAAGACCAAGAAATTGTCTGAAACATTGCAAGACAATTTCAAACTTGAATCTTTTTTCTGTTGTTTGTTTCTCTATTAAAATGTTTATTTCAATAATTAATTAAGCAATGAGTAGATAACTGAACTGACCGATTTGAAACTGGTACCAGTTATTCTGAGTGCTGGGCTATTGTCTATTCACCTAAACTAATGCATATCCTTTCAGAGTCGCAGCAGAAATTCTGTCATGGAACCCAGGATCCTTCTCTGTCTTTAGCTTCCAATTCCAGTCTTTGTCCTGTAATCAACATTTCACACTGTATAGAACTCTGACAAGTTTTTCTGCCTGTCAGCTCCAACTAATTGTTCTGCTTCTCAGATACCCCCACCATCCTTGCATCAAATCCCTGATGGAAGAGTGGTTTGTGGTGTCTGCCATGTATCACTGGGCTTCCCTGCTCTCCAGGAGAGTGGCCTGTAGGCTTCTGTACCACTGAAGCATTCTGATAACATCAAAACAGGGTGTACCTAAAAGTGCATGCTATTTTTTAGTTATTACCAATTAGGGTTCTGTCCCATTGTTTCAAAACAAACTCAATTCCCTTTAGCTTAAATATGAAAAATAACAAATTCTATTATTTGTTTTATATATGTATACATACAATATATTACAATTATGTAATATTATAATATATATTATAACATAGAGATAATATATCAGCAGACTTATGATTCCATATGTTGGAGAGGTTTACATTGCATAGAATTATTATAAGTTTATAATACACGATAGTATTCATATTGTGATTTTAACTAAGCTGCACTTGAAATTCTGAAATGTACAATGAATATTTAATGAATGGCATTGGATGGTTTATTTTTTAACCTGAAATTATATTAGATCCATACCTGAGCAAGCTAAAGTTACAGTCATTTATTTCCAAAGTATCTCAACACCAAACATTGGTTTGGCACATAAATTGCTTCATTATAAAAGTATAGGTTAAAACTACAGATGTTGGCATGGATGTGGACAGAAGGGAACACTTCCATACTGCTGGTGGGATTGTAAATTAATATGGCCTTTTTGGAAAGAAGTTTGGAGAATTCTAAAGGAACTAAACATGGACCTATCATTTGATCCTGCAATTCCTCTACTCGGTATCTAGACAGAGAACAAAAATCATTTCACAACAAAGACATTTGCACCAGAATGTTTATTGCAGCCCAATTCATAATTGCCAAATCATGGAAGCTGTCCAAGTGGCCATCAAACTATGAATGAATTAACAAATTGTCGTTTATGTATAGCATGGAATACTGTGCAGCCATAAAAACGATGGAGACTTTATATCTTTTTTATGTTTACCTGGATGGAAGTGAAGCATAGTCTTAGTAAAGTATCTTAAGAATGGTAAAAAAGTCTCCAATATACTCAATACCATTATGAACCAATATATAACCATTTACACAATTATATGAATGATGAAACACAACTATAATCCAGAAAGAAGGAGAGAAGAGGAGGGTGAGGGGAGGGGAGAGGGTGGGAGGAGGGAAGGTATTTGGCAGGATCTCACCTATCATGCACAACGCAAGGGTACATTACAAATCTATTAAGAATAGAGTATAAATGTCTGATCACAACAAATAAGTAAGTGAGGTGATGGTTATGTTAATCAGTTTGATGAAAGCATTTCATATTGTTTATCAAATCAGCACATTGTACCCCATAAATGCACACAGTTATTATTTAATAAAAAAGTATAGATTAATGTATAACTGGCACAAAATATTGGCTTAGTAATTGTTTGAGAAATTTATTATAATTATTGTTGTTAAACTTCTCCTAAGTTAAGCTCATATCTTATTCTCAATTTATTAATTTTAAGTTGGTTTCTATTTAATTATTTTTTCTATAGTAAGGGCTTAACAAACAACAATTAAATGAAAACTTATGTGAAATAAGATTGACCACATCTTATAGCATGCTGCACCAGTTAGGATGTTTCAGATTCAACTACCAGAAAATGTGTTTTCCTGAGAGAAAAAATAAAATATTGGAATGAAGCAGAATAGGAAATTATTTACAAAATAAAGATAAATAATTATATTATGTTACCCTTTGGGAAGGAGATATAAGAGAAAACTGTATGAATAGGAATTATTTTCCACATTCTTCTGGGTACTGGGGTCAGAATGATTCCCATTCACCTTCAGTTGAATTCAGTATTCCTAGGAGAGAGAGACAAGGTCTTATTGGAACAAGCTGAGCCAGATGATCTAACTATAAATAATATATGGCTATTATACATATTGAAATAAAACTCAATAATAGGTTATTGCAGAGGGAGTACTTACAAATGTGCATAGCCATGTATCTAACTCCTTACTGAGGCAGAGAGCTGTTTTCGAGTAGTTTTGTGTGTGTGTGTGTGTTAAGTACTCATGGGTTTAATTTTTTCTTTTTTTTTTATTGAATCATAGCTGTGTACATTAGTTCAATCATGGGGTACAATGTGCGGGCTTCATATGCAATCTGAGATATTTTTATCAACCCGATTGCCATAACATTCATGAGATTTTCTCATTTACTATATGAAAATATTTTTGATCCGTATTTAGAAGTTTTCTCCTGAACCTTCGAATATGTACCACACATGTGATCTCACCTTTTGTCCCAAATCCCCCAACCCTCTCCCTCCCCTTCCCTTCGTCTCCCCTTTCCCCATCTTCCTGTGCAATAAATGGGTTGTAGCCTTCACTTGAACGATAAAGAATTTGATCACATTGAATGGAATAGGTCCAATCCCTCCAAAGAATGGTAGGTACTATTCTCTAAAAAAGAGAAAATAGTTGTTTGGTTGTCAGGCAGAAGATATGCAATAAGGTGGAGTGACCAATACAAAAACACTATAATTACATTTCCCAGCTACAAATTGAGACTGAAGCAAATGCAGGATTCGTGATTATTGACCAGAATTAAACTACTCAGTTCTTGTTTCTTAATGATTATTAAAATTTTGGTAAATTAAAATGATAACAATATCTTTCTATAAAAATGTTGAGTAGATTAAATGAATGTGTACACAAGCAAAAATGGTTAGAACAGGGATTGGCACATAATGACTCAAAAACTGAAATGTCTGATATTCAGACATTTCTATATACATACATTTCTATGTATGATATTCATACATTTCTATATATGCTGGTTTCCTTCTTTGAGCTCACATGCATTTTCTCACATTACTTTCAGAAATGCAAGAAGAGTCAATACGCCTTCTAGTAACATCTTGGAATACTCGGCATTTAAAACTATTGCTCTATAGTTTGAAAATATTGCAGTAGTGTGTTTTCTACTTAATTGCTGTGAAATATTGGGCAAGTAACACACCATCAGACATAGCATTTGATTTGTAACTAAAACGAATATTACTTTTTAGTTCATGAATGCACTACATCCATACTCCATGAAAAATTCTTAGTATAGATTCTGAAATCCCATAAGTGATATCAAATTTTATTCTATGATCCTTATGAGTAAAATGCATAAAAAGTCTTCACAAATCTACCTACAATATGTTAGAGGCATAATAATTGTGCAAGAAACTGTAAATTGCCAAGTGAGCACTTCATGTTTCAAACCAGAGTAGTTTTGCTCATTTCTTTACAGCCTTTAGGTTCCACTACGCATATCCAGGCTTATTGTTTCTAAGCTATGGTTGTAACATTTGCTCCAAAAATCATGTTGAATTTTAATTGACATTTGAAGTTATTAGGATAGGATATAGGACCTTTAAAAGCTGAATAGATGATGAGGAGAGCGACAATTTTTTCTTTTTTTTGAGACATAGTCTCACTTTGTCATCCTTGGTAGAGTGCTGTGGCATCAAAGCTCACAAGAACCTCATGGGCTCAAGGGATCCTCTTGCCTCAGTCTCCCGAGTAGCTGGGACTACAGGTGCCCAGCACAATGCCAACTATTTTAAAAACAGGGTCTCCCTGTGGCTCAGGTTAGTCTCCAACCTGAGAGATCAGGTAATCCACCACCTCGGCCACCCAGAGTGTTAGGATTACAGGCATGAGTCACTGCTGCTGGTGAGGACAGTGACCTTATGGATTAATAGATTAATATCTTTATTGCAGTTATGAGTTATTATTATAGAAGTGGGCTTCCAATTAAAAAAAATGAGTTTTTCCAGATTTCCTCTATTGCATCTGCTTATTTTCCCTTCAATCCTTCGCCTTCCCACACAGGATAATATGAAGGAAGATTTCATCAGATGTTGGCATTCTGACATGAAATTCTCAGCCCCTGTTTTCTGAATTAGAAAACATACGAAGACACTCAGCTTTATCTATTTAAAACTGAATGCTGTTTCTGTATTTTAGCCCATTACTGAGTTTTGTTCAAATATAACAAAATACCTAAATGAGAAAATGTCTTTAAGCATAGTATCTGGAAAATAGTAAGAGTATATTAAATTACTATAGCAATTTTAAACATTTAATATAATAGTTAATTGTGTTATAATTCAAATTACTTATTTAATATTTAAATTAAAGTATGGTTATGTCACATGGAGTGTTTTTTTTTTAATATATGTGTCATAGAAATCCTTCTGGTAGTTAATAAATAGATCAACATACTTCAATCTCTAGTTTTCTGAGAACTATGGAAAACAGTCCATCTGTTTAAGGGGTGATATGTGTAACTGCAATCCTGAAACCACATTCATGAGATACGTAACCACTGAAGTACTATATAATTTCTTCAAACCTATTTCTCTCATCTGTAAAATGGCAGCAATAATAAAACTTATACTACAGACTAGTGGGAAAAATTAAATTAGATAACATTTTTAAACTCCACAGTTCTTGGCATATAGCAAAGGCATATTAAATTAGTGTGGTCAGGCATTTAATTAAATAATTAATTATATAATTTTGTGATTAAAATTGATATTTAAATATATTTAAATTAGCATTTTGCCCAACTCTGTTAAATCCCAAATATCAGGAGCTGCTCAATGAATGAGGTCTTTCAACTTCTTTCTAATGAGAACTTCAGTCCATAAAATACATCTTTACATTATAGATTTTTTTTCAACAGTAGCATGATGTAGTTTTGGACAGAAATAGGACTCTGAAGTACAAACATATAAGACAGATAAATTTGATTCTCTAATAAATTTTCACAGAGTTCACATATAAATTTTTGTTTTCCTAATTGTTTTTGTTTGGACAATGGTACAGGGTTTTCACACACTCATCCCCATCACTAAATAGACATTTGAATTCAGGGGGTTGTTAATGGATACAAGCTCTTGCTTAATTGTTAGCCCCATATTTCTGGTGAAACAGATAGAAATAAATTAACTATTAAATATTAGGAATAGTGGCTTCTGTAGTATTCAATGCTCAGAAAATTAAAAAAGAGGATCAGCTTTAAGTAACAGACTAGCATTTAAACTCAAATGACGGTTCCAAATGCCAGTAACTCATTGAATCAGGTGAACCATTGGCTATCTGACAACTTTAAGGTGGTGTTAAACCACAGGAAATTGAAACATTAAACTTTCTGGTAGTTCAAGTCATGATAGTCCTAACAAATCACCCAAGGATATTTCAAATGACATAATGTAGCTCAGAATCCATCTACCTAGAAGATAGAAGCAGCTGAGGCTTTTGTTGTTGTTGCTTGTGTTTTCATGGTCCTGATGTTTTTTCATCCTTTTCACCTATGTGTGGAAATATAAGTATTCATGATGCTCTAGCTGCATGTAGAGAGAGATTTGAGCAATTACTTCATTGGAAGTCAAGTTCATTTTGTAGTACAGGTGATCATAGATGAAAAATTATGCTTGAGATTTCTGTTTTGACTCTTCTAGGGAATTGAATATAAGCTTGACATCTCCTCTGCTAAAGTTCCCACAATCAACAAATTGCATTTTTCAAAAAAAATTGTACAGATCTATAAATAGTGTTTGAGAAAACAATTTTTGTACATCAAAGAGCAATTTTTAAAAGGAAATGATGTTCTATGCCACGTCACTCTCTCTCCCACAGAGATCTTCCTCCATCTGAACACTTTATTATTAACATTAATATAATACTATGCAATTAAATCTTTATTACCAGTAAAATCTGAAACACTTAATAATATAAATTATACATTTTTATATTAATTACAAAGAATAAAAATTATTGACTATATCTAATAATCAAATATTACAAAATTTCATGCAAATAATACCTGAAATTTAAAGGTAACTTTAAATTCAAATTATCTGCTATATTCTCTTCAAGTTGTTTTTGTGAGTTTCCCCTTCATTTTTTTTTTCTTTCTTTTTTTTTTTTTTTTGTAGAGACAGAGTCTCACTTTATTGCCCTCTGTATAGTGCCGTGGCGTCACACAGCTCACAGCAACCTCTAACTCCTGGGCTTAGGGGATTCTCTTTCATCAGCCTCCCAAGCAGCTGGGATTACAGGTGTCCGCCACAACACCTGGCTATTTTTTTGTTGCAGTTTGGCCAGGGCCAGGTTTGAACCCGCCACCCTTGGTATATGGGGCCAGTGCCCTACCCATTGAGTGATAGGCAGAGGGCAACAAATCAGATTCTGTCTCAAAAAAAAAAAATCTACTTCTGTTTATTAAAACCTTGATAATGAAAAGCATTGCTACCAAAAAGAACAAAAGGCATTTTGCTCTCCCATTTAAAAGACATTGCTCTGAAAGTTCCTTGTGGAATTTGGAATTGATTTGTGCATAATTAGTGCTGGCAGGTGCTCTATTAATGTGATTTGAGGGACACAGAGTAAATCCCCCTTGAATAAATTAACTCCCAGTTGGATCTTTTTAAATTCTCAGCATTAGTGTTTCTCCCTGTAGACATTTTATAGGAGATCTATAAAGAAAGATACACATTATGTTTCCTTGGAGAGATAACACATTATCTAGCTAATGAATTAACAGAGAATAATTGGTTGGATTTACCATTATCCATATTTATGCATTAGATAGATGGCTTCAGGAGGAAATAGGAAAGCAGAAAATTGAAGATTACTAACAACAGGAAGAGGGAGGAAATGTGATGAGCAAAATGTAGAATTTTTCATCTGGGTTGTAGGGTTGTGACATGAGATTCCTCGTGAAGAGAAACCAAGCCCTGTTAGTGTTAAGTGTGTTAACACAAACACAAGTGTACATACTTGCGTGATATTTTATGTACTATAATAAAATCTGATTTATTTTCTCAATATATTACAACCATATATATAATATTGATACATACCTAACACATTAAAGTTTCTGGGTACTTACAAATTAGGTATAATTTTCAAGTATTTGAAAGTTTCATACTATATTGTAATCTGAAAAGATGAATAATTGATTTATTAATTCACTGACAAATAATTACAAAACTTTTCAATTATTAAATTTCCTTTAATTAAATTTCTTTGATAATTTTTTTTTTCTTTTTATGAAAGGGCTTTATTGGCGGGGGATGCTGCAGAGCAGCATCAAGGAGGAGAAGAGAGAGAGAGAGAGAGGAGAGAGAGAGGCTTTGATAAATTTTTGTCTTCAAATTTAGTGAAGCTCGTGTCAAATGCACCTCTACGTATTTATTACAATATTCATTTCCTAATAATATTCAATTTAAAAAGGAATGAAAAGGAATTTTTCAGAGGATTAATAATTTTACTTAAAGGGGCACTATGACGGAATCTGAAATTTTATATTTAATAGAAAGTGCCACATTTTATTGAATATAACTGCCATTTTTTTCCTTGTTTGTGAATTTTAGCATTGTACTCTGAAAAAACAAAACATTTTGTTACACCACATTTCTCTGCTATGCCAAGACCATTTATTATTACTCTTCTTTTTCTATTTATTTTTTTCTGATAGAACTTAATATTTTGAAAGATTATAATTTGGGGTTGAATTCTTTATAATCTAACTTTCTTCAAGGTCTTTTTAAGGTGACTAGCTTTAAAGAGGTGTCTGTGAGTCAGACCTCTTAAACTTATAAGTCCGCTCTTGGCTTCCCTCTCTTGGGCCATAAACTTCTCTGCTTATCGTAGATATCCATCTAGAAGCCAGAATTGATTGCCTCTGAAAGATCGCTACGTTTTCCATCTCTCAGATTTCACTCCTTTCCCGTTTTTCCTATGATAGCATTTAATACTATCATCCTCTAAGGTTCCAAAGAGAAATCTAGGAGTCATTGTTAATACTTCTCTTTTTTCCTAACATCTAATTAGTCAATAAATCCTGTCAGAAACTTCCTCCACAACAAGGTCTTATCATTTCCCCTGTTCTCCCTGTAATCCAAACTTTCATTGTATTCAATGTGTACTATTATGACAGTTTTCAATTACTCGTTGTAATGTTTGACTTTTTTTATACACAGCGATACATCAAAAATATGTTTAAGTTTCAGATAGCAATAATAGTAGTATTTGAAGGTAGATAAATGGTAATCAATTTATGCCATGGTAGAATATTTCATTATGGTTTTTCCTGCTCTAAATTGGAAAGCAAATCATAAGTGTCTAAAAGTTAAACTAAAAAGTTTGTAAATTTGGAGATAAATGGTAGTAAACAAAATTGACTGTTTTTTTAACTTCAGTCAGTTTATACATGAAAGTGCAAAAAGAAAAAAAAAAAGGATAAATCTATTTTTAAAAAATGACCAGTTTGGAAATAGCCATGATAAGAAGGAAATAGAGACAGCCTAGATAATATAGAACTTAGAAAGGAGATAAATTCTCATAAAAAAGAATAGCTATGAATGTCTTGGAATCTAGTGACTGAGCCTATGGCCACCAGGCCCCAAATTAAAATTGCTAAGTGGATTGGTCATTTCTAGTAAGTATTATCAATTAGCAAAATGGAAGAGAAACTAATATGGGGTTTTGCTAAGTGACTGCCATGGAATCTAGGTAGAAATCTATTTAAAAAAGAGAGAAAAGGAGAAAGAAGAAAGGGAAAGAATGAGAGAGTGAGTTTTAAAACATAGAACTGACTAAATCCTTGGATCAAGCACAATGTGAAAGAAACCACTGAGACAGTGAACACTGGGCTGTGAAATCAGTTTCCAACCTAAATCCCCTCACCACCTCTACTGGCCCCATCATCCATAGAACATGTGTAGCATTTGCAAAAGCAGGAGCAATGTGAATGACGAAAATTTATTCATTTTAAATAGAATTCTGAAAGTATGTATGAAAAACTATAAAGCAATATTGAGAGATTCTGATGATGACGTGTTGCTGCACAAAATGTTTCTGTTTGTCTCTGATTCTGCTGAACTTCTGGGAGTTAGGCACAAAGTAAACCAAATACGTCCAATCTGAAACTGGTATAATTTGGATCAGGCTTGCATTCTTTATGTGAGCCTGTGTATTTCTAAATTACCTGATTTGCCTTCTTTCAGTTTGTGGTTATTTACCAAGGCACATTACTCTTGGTGAATCCTAAACTTTAACTTTTGGTTTCCTGGTCCCTGAATGCTCTGTTTGTCTTCTCAGCCACTCAGAGCATCCCATGAACTTCTCCATGGGAATGGTAAGTTAGAGTTGAACTTGTCTTTCCCTTTTCTCCTCTTGGAGAAGCTCACTTCCCGAAGTCCTCATGACCTCAGAATGTAAAAAAGATAGAGATATTTTTCATTTTACACAGATTTCTCACCCCAAATAATCCAGTTCTGTAACTGGCTGTTATGAATTTTCTCCCTTTCTTAAGGAAAGTGACAGCAACAGGAATATTCCAAGATTGTTATTGTGTTACTTTCTGTCTAGTAAGAAATCTGTTGTTAATACTTGTAAGGATGGTCTTCTAAGGACAAGTATTTTATAGTAGAACAAAAGTTTATGTCTATAAATATATAAAATATTAAATACATATCTACTATCACTTAACAAAACTTACCAGCTTCCAAAAGGAGGATATCGTACATCTGTCTTTTCTCAGGAACTGAGTGATTGTCTATCCCAACTAAATACTCATTTTAACTTATAACACTTTATAAATATCTGCTTATTAGCAATTCACACTAGAAGTATGAACATATATAATCTAGTAATCAGGATGTAAGGTCTTTAGTCATACTTCTTGAGTTCTTGTCCTAGCTCTAAATTTTTGTATCTCTATTACCTAGAGCAAACGAATAAACCTCCCTTTGCACCAGGTTCTTCGTTGATAAAATGAGTATAATAAAACTTGATGGGGCTTGAACAAGAATTAAATAATATAATACAGGAATAGTGCTTTGAACAGTACCTGGTACATAGAACGTAATAAATGCAAGTGGTAACTGTACGTGTATATTTGCCTTAGATATAACGTATCTATAAATATCTTATTTACCTGAGGGACATGAATACCTTTATCTAGTCCCTGTTTTGTGAAATCAAGTAATTCATACCCCATGTTAATCAACTTTCTAGTTTAACGAGGCCATTTAAGGTTTTCTACAAGAGACAACTATGAGATACATAATACATAATATAAAAAAACCTTGTTGAGTGTACTAGAAGAGTGATGGATATGTGTGATACTTACCAAGCAGAAAATATAATCTTTTTTTAAGTCACGCACTATCTGGTGTTAATACGCATTGAAATAGTATCATAAATGTAAATTTAAACAACAAATTATTTAAGGATATCTGGTGTTAATCATCCTGCAATAATGATAATAAGGTCTAGATATTTGTCTTAGTTTAATTTTAAGGTATTGCTTTCTGTTATTGTTGAATTTTCTTGTAAGGAGGAACTTTCAGTACCGATCAAATTTCTGAGAAAATATCGCCAACTACACTGCAATTTTTTAATAACTAACATAAAAGCATGTTTTTCTGAACTTGCCCTTATTTTTTATAGAGCATAAAACACAAAAAAGAAAGTGACTTGGGTTCTTAAATAGCAGCTCATCCCAAATAATCCAGTTCTGTAACTGGATGGTATGAATTTTCCTACTTTCTTGAGGAAAGTGACAGCAACGGGAATATTTCAAGATTGTTACTGCGTTACTTTCTGTCTCTTTAGACAACACTTCAATCTCTTCTGAAGTTGCAACCCTAGCATTCAACAGAAGCAGCAGTTGGTCTTCCCTTAAAAAGCAAAATCTCAAATATACATACTCTTAAAAGAGTTTCGAGACTGAATATGTTATATGAACTCATTAGTTATCATTATCATTAAAATACAAAAAAATAAAAAATGAACAAAACAATTATATCCAATTCCCTTTTGGGAACCAAACCATACTGGATTTGGTTAAAAATTAAAAATTAGCTCGGGGCAGCACCTGTGGTTCAGTCAGTAAGGCTTTGGCCCCATATACTGAGGGGTGGCTTGTTCAAACCCAGCCCAGCCCGAACTGCAAACAAAAAAATAGCCAGGTGTTTTGGTGGGTGCCTATGGTCTCAGCTACTCAGGAGGCTGAGGCAGAAAAATTGCCTAAGCCCAGGAGTTGGAGGTTGCAGTGAGCTGTGTGATGCCACGGCACTCTATAGAAGGCAACAAAGGGAGACTCTGTCTCAAAATAAAATAAAATAAAATAAAATAAAATTTTAAAAAAATGGTCATTTACCTACCTAGAGTCATTATTTTATTTTTCCCATAAGAATTAATTTAAAAAAGTAGTGATACTTGGAATGAGCATTTGATTTTAAAATTTTTATTTTGATAATTTTATTATATATCAATTAAATGGGTTTGATGAAAATATAATTACCTTGTATTAGACATAAAATATTTTTCTATTGAAATCACATAGGTTATAAAAAGCACATTTAAATTATTATCTCTACACACATATGAAATTAATCCAAGACCTATACACTTTGCCATTAATTTCTGATTATCTACACTAATCAAGAACTACATTGGTGAAAATCATCCCTGCCAATGGGATGATTTCATCGACTCTCAGCTGAGATTCTAAGCTTTCGGAATAGGAAAAACAAATAGAAGCAGGTAACAGAATTATTAATATTAAGTTATAAAATGCCAACTTTCATTTCCCAAATCACCCCTTTAACCTTTCCAATCTATAAAATATAGTACTTAAAGAAATACCACCTGGTTCTCTTCAAAATTCTATGACAACTACCAACGGGAATGTAAATTCTCTCAATTTTGAGGAGAAATGTGAGAATTTCCATTGTTTTTAGCATTAAAACTCAGTTTTTAGATATTCAACTTATGGGCATACTCAAAAACACAAGGATTTTTGTACAGAAATTTTGGAGGCATAATAAATAACATGTTAAAAATAATTTAACATACAATAAATACTGGTGTAGCTATAAAATGTGTGCAGTAGTGTCCCTTATCCAAGGATTCATAAACCAGTTAATGGGGTCTGGAAATATTCAATGAAAAATTACAGAAGTAAACAATTCACAAGTATTAAATTGAATGCCATCCCGATTAAGTTGCTGAAATCTTGCACCATCCCACTCTGCCTTGCCCAGGATGTGAATTATCCTCTTGCTCAATGTATATTCTTTCAACCAGTTAGTCAATTAGTAACTTCACTTATCAGATAACTGTCTTGGTGTCAAAGTGCTTTGTATTTAAGTAACTCTTTTACTTAATAATGGCCCTGAGTGCAAGAGTCGTGATGTTTGCAATTCTTATACCTGTATCATAGAGATGCTGGCAAGTAGTTTTCTTTTCTTTCCTTTTCTTTTCTTCTTTCTTTCTTTCTTTCTTTCTTTCTTTCTTTCTTTCTTTCTTTCTTTCTTTCTTTCTTTCTTTCTTTCTTTCTTTCTTTCTTTCTTTCTCTCTCTCTGTCTCTCTGTCTCTCTCTCTCTCTCTCTCTCTCTCTCTCTCTCTTCCTTCCTTCCTTCCTTCCCTCCCTCCCTCCCTCCCTCCCTCCCTCCTTCCTTCCTTCCTTTCTTTCTTTCCTTTCTTCCTTCCTTCTTTCTTTCTTTCTCTCTCTCTTTTTTTAAGAAAAAACGTCATTTATTGAAGTTGCTAAGATCTCTGGTAAGAATAAATCTTCTATATGTGAAATTCCGAAGAAGGAAAAAGAAATTCATACATAGACTGAAGTTCATGCATCTCTTAAAATACAAAGATACCTTCTGAGAAATGTGTCTTTGGCTGTTTTCTTGTGTGAACATCATGTGGTGTACTCACACACACCGAGACGGTATGGCCCCCGACACGCCTGCACTATACAGTGAACCCTTGGCTCCTAGGCTACAATTCTGTACAGCCTGTCGCTGTACTGAATACTCTAGGCAATTTTAACGCAATGGTAAGCACTTGTGTATCTAAACACATCTAAACATAGAAAAGAAACAGTAAAAAAAAGTATAAAAGATAAAATACACGGTGTAGGGCAACTCCACTGTATTCTTACAGAGCCACTGTCATATACACAGCCTATTACTGATGGAGCACAACTGTGCCATCCATAGTTTTAGGCACCTGAGGGAGGTGCCCTTGTGAAGGAGGGCTCAAAACAACGGACATGTATCCTTTCACATTTCTGTTGGCCAAAACTCCAAAATAAGGCTCTGGCAGGGTTGCTTCCTCTCAGAGACTCTGAGGGAAGAAGCTAGAGCCCTCAGTGTTTCTTGGTATGTAGACGTATGACTCCAGTCTCAGCCTGTTCTCACCAGGCCTCCCACGCTGTGCATTTCTTTTTTTCTTTCTTTACATAGACATGTGTCATTGGACTTGGTGTTTAACCAGTTAATCCATGATGATCTCATCTTGCAATGCTTAATTTAGTTGCATTTGCAAAGACTCTTTCTTCATATACAGTCACATTCACAGGACATAAACTTTGGGAGAGATATTCAATCTACTACAGGAAAGAATACAATGAGTCTTTAAACATTTGGAGAAATATTTAACAACATGCGACATGTTTACTGTAAAATATTACATCAAAACTAGATATAGAACTAACATACATTTTGTCTTTGTGCATACCAATGTATACAAATATTGCAATGTATTTTCTAGTACTTTGTATATAAATTGCTGGAAGATAATAAACAGAAATGACACTAATGAGGGGGGAGCGCAAGGCAGTGAGCATTATATATTTTTTTCTTTAACTGTGTTTTCTAGATGTTCTCAAATGACTGTGACTTATATTTATAAAAGTTTAATTTCATAAAGAATATATTTTCATCAACATTTGCTCTATTCATTTTATTAATTTCATAATTAGAAATTTAGCAAACCTACGCACAGTTAATTTTAGTCGCAAATACAGTCCCAATGTAATCACAAGAAAAGACTAAAAAAAGAAGTTTACGTTTTTTGGTTAGAAGATTGTGAAAATGTACTAGTCCCTATGCTAAATTTTCTTTAAATATATCCAATTTTTTAGGTCCTGTTTGAAAATTAAACACGTTGTTGTAGCTATTTGTGATTTCACTTGTTAATTCAAAAATCTACCATACAGTGAGTGACTGTTTTCTTTTTAAAAATTCCTTTGTTATTTTTCAGACACTATGGTGACCTAATCAGTGAGTGATTTTGTATATATTTGTTGCCTTACATTCTTTTCATCTCTTCATGCCAACAAGAAGTAGGAGACATAGGCACAAGTCCAAGCCTTACAGGTAATGAAATGATGTTTGGGACCTTATATCTTCATTATCAAAATGCAGATAATGGTTGTTGAAGTTCCATGGGTCAATGTGCAGTGATTCTTCATTCTTCTCTAATTAGGATTCAATTAAAACTATAAGAGGAGATAAACATTGATAAAAATGATTACTGAATCGAAATATTAAGCAATATTAGTAATAATTATGCCTAGAGAGAAACGTTCACATTGTCAAATAAGACATTATAAAGTGCTTGGACTCTATGCCTCAGTATGAAGTCATCAGTTAACTTCATTTATCTTTTAGCAAATGCCTATTTTTATTATGAGATCACTAAATATCAACAAATGAGGATAAAGTGAAACAGAGTTAATACCCAGTTTGGTAAGGATGTGACCAAATAAAATCTGCTTTTGATTATCTCCTAAAGATGAATGCACACATATCTCATGACCCAGCTTTCATTCCTGGGTATATAAACAACAAAATTGAGTACACTTACTCATCAATACATATGTGCAGGATCATTCATAGAAACATAATCCATAATTACTAAAACCAAAAGTACTGAAATGCCCATTAATATGGAAATAGGTAGTTAATGGCATATTCGAACAAGAGGATAATCTATAGCAATAACAATCCCCAAATTGGTGCAGAAATGAGAAATTATCTTAGTTTGCTCAAGCTGCCATTAAAAACAAACAAACAAACAAACAAAAAACATTATGTTGATTCAATAGCCGCAATCTATTTTCTCAGATTTCTAAAGGCTAGAATATCCATGGTCAATGTTCCAGTAGGGTTCGGCGTCGACTAAAGGCTCTCTTCCTGGTTGCAGATGGCGGCCTTCCTGTGACATCCTCACATGTGGTTGGAGATTGAGAGAGCAGGAACCCTGTTGTCTCTTCTTTTAAGACATCCATCTTAGTGAATCAGGGCTCCATCTTTGTGACTTCATTTTTTTTTTATAATTTTATTGAATCATAATTGGGTAGATTGGTGCAATCATAGGGCACAATGTGCTTCATATACATTCAGAAATATTTTTATCGTACTGTTACAGATAGCCTTCATGGCATTTTCTTGATCACTATATAAAGACATTGATACTCTACCTTTAATAAGTTTCACCAGTA
>CAUYON010144790.1:0-14908 GCA_963573935.1 Arctocebus calabarensis
ACTCTAAAGAATCAAAGTTCTTTTCTGGTCTGAGGTAGCCAACAATAGCCACATTGAGGATTTCCCCATAGAAGTCCTCTTTAAAGGTATGCATGATATGAGTTTCCATGGACTTTTTTGTATTCTTGTAGTATGGGTTCCAGCCTATGCTCACCACCATCTTATGTACATCTCCACTTCCAACACTGGCCCAACCATAATAAATGCCAGTGGATACATCAGTTGGGAGATTATCTACTACCTGTTCAGGAAAGTTAGCTGTCGGGATGCCCAGCTGCTTGGAGCCCCGGCCGAAGCCCCGCACCACTTGGCCCCGGCAGAAATACGGCAGGTGCCTCATGATGCCGTCCGCTCAGGGCATGGGCTGCGGCCCGGTCCGCGAATCCGGCGGAGCCGCCGTTGAGGGGGTGTCCGGACCCCCGGACCAGCCGGGAGACTCCGGCGTGAGCGCTGCGGCCGGGCGGGCGCACCGGGGCCCAGGAGGCGCCGATGACACGCGGCGGAGGGTCCCTCACGTCGCCGAGTCAACAGAAGCCACACAGGGACCGGAAAGCAGACTTTATATGAGCCCACTGTGACACGCTATAACGTGGATTTAAAATGAGTGGATTTAAAATGAGTTGTGTATCTATATTTTTTATTTAAAATTATTTTTGTAATTTTGTATAAGAAGGAAATATTATTTCCAATATTGAAAAATTCAGAAGCTTTCTTGGATAAAAACATGGTAATTGACTTTCTGAGGCAAATACAATTATATCACTTTTCTACACCCACACCCTAATAAGGCATGATAGACGAAAACTTCTTTCCCACAAATACAATTTGCACACAATTAAAATATTTGTTATGCTGCTGTCCCAATTCAGACATGACGCTGAGCATTTCTCCTCTTGAGTGACAAACATTAATAAGCCACTATTAAATTGGCATTATAGTAATGACTAACACTTATTGAGTGCTTACATTTTTCATGTAATAACCACATCAACACTATATATGATACATTATCATTATCCTTATTTTGTTTTTGTTATATTGAGATTAAAGGAGTAATTTGCCCTCATTACATAATATATGGACAGTTATCCGTGGTTTTCATGTGTAATCTAGGCATTCTGGGAGGCTGAGGCTTGTGGATTGCTTGAGTTCAGGAGTTCCAGACCAGCCTGAGTCAGAGCAAACACCCCATCTCTAAAAATAGCCAGGTTCTGTGGCAGGGGCCTGTAGTCCCAGCTACTTGGGAGGCTGAGGCAAGAGGATCACTTAAGCCCAGGAGTTGGAGGGTGCTGTAAATGATGATGCACTCTACCAACGGTGACAAAGTAAAACTGTTTAAAACAAAACAAAAGTGTTTTTCAATGTCTAACTTATAATTAAATGCAAATTTTTAGCCTTCGCATATGCCAAATAACTCTTCATTCCCTAAGATGTATGATGTGCCGGCTAACCAACTCTGGATTGCCCTTTTCAGTATTTTATGTGTCACATATTTTTTGTGTCAGTTCTCGTGCTGTTAGCACACAAGTTATACCTTGAATGAAGGTATATATTTCTATCAAAGTTAGGCCCGTTAACAGTTAATTTGCAGATTTTTCCTGTCAGAATTGCTGACTGAAATACTTACTTCTAGCCCTTCTAGTATGTGCTGGAGACTTAGTCTGACGCTCCTTTTGTCTGTTCGATATGTCAATTTCAATCTCAGATATTGTGATAGTCTTGATATATATTCTCTTGTTTTCTTCATTCAAAAAGGGCAAATTAACTAGTAAACAACATGATACAACAGTTCTAGGTAGAGCAGCAATAGATAAATGAGCAATTCACTTTCAAATTTAAAATATAACAGCTGAGAATAATCACATGTAACTATACGACATCAAACAAAGCAACGAATGTTTTAAGTCTCTTTGAAATTCTCAGAATAAAAGCTCCGTCCACGGGATCCTCATGCTTTTCTTCCTGTGTTTGTCGTGGTCCATGTCACTTCTGCCTCAATGTTCTCTCTCTTTCTTTCTCTCTTTCTTTCCCCCTTTTTCTTCCTCTTATTCTTTAAGGCCACACTTGGATATCCCCCCTAACTGGAGTTTCTACTTTTATAACCCTGGGCACTGCATCCATCTTTTATAACCCCTTCCCTGAAAACTTATAGAGATCAATCCTTACAGACCAGGATAGCTGAATGTTTTTTGTTTATTTTGCTTTTTCTACTAGACTGTAAATCCTCAGATGACTAAGTTTATCTACCACCTATATTAAATATAATAGTACTAGTTGAGAGAAACTAATGTAAAACTAGTTATTTCTATATATGAAATTACTTAACAAGAGTTACTCATCAAGTGATAAATAATTTGAAATCTGAAGGCTCTTTACATTATTCAGATGTCCCATTGTGTTTTATATTAATCCTTAGGCTCTTAAGATTTGTTTCCACTGATGTTCTTCACAGTATTCTTCACATTCTCTACTCCTCTACAAAAAAAAAAAAAGAAAAGAAAGAAATAAAAGCTTTATAATATCAGTCAGCGGCTATCTTTAGCTTGACTAATTCTGATAATAGTTTATGTTTTAATTTACATATATAGTATTCTATTTTGTGACAATCTATTCAATACACTGGAAAGCATAATTTTCATGTGAAACCAGAAAGAGATAGAAAGGGAAGAACATAGGGAACATTTAATTTAAATATTTGACGTTACAGAGGAAGAGAAGAATCAGGGAAATAAGTGAATTTGCAAAGTTTGCTCAAAACAGAAGCAGCTATAAAGTGGGGGGCCATTCTCTGGAGCCCCCTTTCAGTACCGTTACAAGGTGGGGCCGCTTGAGGGGAAAATCATCCACATTCCACAATGAGTAGGGACTTTTTTTTTTTTTTTTTGAGACAAAGCCTCAAGCTGCTGTCACCTGGGTAGAGTGCTGTGGCATCACAGCTCACAGCAACCTCCAATTCCTAGTCTCAAGCAAGCGAGTCTCTTGCCTCTGCCTCCCAAGTAGCTGGGACTGCAGGTGCCCGCCACAACGCCTGTCCATTTTTTGGTTGCAGCTGCCATTGTTATTTGGCGGCCCGGGCTGGATTCGAACCCGCCAGCTCAGGTGTACGTGACTGGTGCCTTAGCCCGTTGAGCCACAGGCGCCTAGCCGGAATAGGGATTTTTGACATGTGCTGAAAAGGAAACTGGAAAGGCAGGAATGCAAACCTTAAACCTTGATCTCTCACAGATTGAAACTCAGTTCTCAATCTGTGGGGGCTCAGTGACTTCACTCCAGTCCCACCTTGCTGCCCACGCCTCGTCTGCACCCTCAGGGCCTCTGGTTGGAAAGGTTCTGTTCTTCCTCCCACACAGCGCGTTGTTCCCTGCTGTGTTCCTCACCCCTTCAGCTCACCCTTCTCTCTGCTTCTTCTGGCCAGGATGCCTCATGATGTTTAATGGTCTGGATTCTCTCTCCCTTATCGTGTGTTACGGCACTGACGGCCCTTCTCTAAGTATCATTCCATTTCAACATCGACCATTAAATACTTAATTTTCTCTTAATGAAAAGTTTTGAAAAAAGTATTTAAAATAGATCAACTCATCACTTCAGCACTAGGTCATATCATGAGTCATTGCCACCTGATAGATGCTTCCCTTGCCTAAAGTACCAGTGTGGCTCACCAAATACAGTCATGGGTGAGGCTGTTTCATCTACCTTCTCTTTAGCAGATACTGTGTCTCTGTGGCACATGCTATTATCAACTTGGTTTATATATACATTTATGAATGAGACTCAATTGAATAGTATTGATAGTTGTGTTTTATTTACAGTTATATCTAGAAATTCCATAGTGTTAAACTACTGCAATTTATGATAGAGTTAAACATGTATTTTTAGCACATTACTTTTAGTACTTCCAGGGATAGTGATAGTGAATTTTTTTGTTTTATTTTGTTTTGCTTTTTTTAAAAAACAGGGTCTCACTCTTTTGCTCAGTATAGGAGAGTATAGTGGCATGATCTTAGCTCATTAGAGTCTCACCTCTAATACTTAGGCTCAAACAATCCTCTTACATCACCCTCCAGAATAATAGATGGGACTACAAACCCATGGCTGGCTAATTTTCTTTTTTTTTTTTTTTACTTTTTTTGTAGAGACGTGGAGAGTGTGTCTCACTATATTGCCCAGGCTGGTCATGAACTCCTGGCTTTGAGCAGTCCTCCTGCCCTGGCTCCCCAAAGCAAGATATCAGAGTTTAAGAGTATTAAGGGTACTATTTTAATAGAAATGATTTGGTTAGCAACATTCTCAGCTATGAAAGAATTTATGTTCTTTAAGTTTTCATCAGTCATTGAAGTTGATTTCATTTCATGTCATTTGTTTTTCTATGGCACACCAGAAAAAATAAACAAATATTTATTGGTTCATTGACATACAAGTTTGAAGGATGACGCAGCAGAAAAAAAATTGTTAAACCCTGTGGTCCCACACACCACACCACACACACACACACACCCTTGAGACCCCTGAGTGCCAAAGTGCACAGGCACACGCGGGCCTCTGTATCCAGCCCCAAGTGCCTTATGACCCTCTGACTCAACCTCACCTCTTCTTCACCTCCTAAAATTCTTCCTGTGGGCTGTGCAACTGATGTTCCACCCACCTCTTAGCAAACTGTAACTTAGCTCATACCAGTTTATTCCTTGCCCAGAAATCCTAGTTGGTTTATTTAGCCAATACATTCTTGCAGGTCTAAAATAGCCCTTCTAATCTTTTGCACTTTCCATAAGTCCTCATCACCCTCTTCACTTCTTCCTTCCCTCACAACAACCAAAACAAAACAGAAGTTTTCAAAGTCCCTCACCTACTCATCACTACACCTATAAGCTTACCAGATCCAATATCCTCTTTGTCTTTCTGAATATTTAAAGTTTGCCAGTGCTGCTTTGCATCCTGTTTCCTCCAATCTGGGGGAAACTAATATCCTTAATATATTTCATATTCACATTTTTCAGCTCACAGGGATACTCCATTACTATTTTTAAATGTTTAAGGCACTCACATGTAAAAATAAAACTTTTTCTTTGCAGGTTTTCCCACATCCACCACTGTCATGCTTTCTTCTTTCTTTACAAAGCAATCTTCTCAAAAGAACTCTTTATGCTTACTATTTTCTTCACTCACGCTTGAAACCATTTTCCTCCGACTTTTGTTCTTTACCACTAAACCAAATCTTTCCTTGTTGGCCAGTTACTGGAAACACAAGTTTGTCAGTGGGATAAAACAAAGGCCAGAGTCTCTAACAAGTCATCCCATTCCCTGACTGCTGAGGTCCCTACCTTATTCACAGTCTCCCTCAGACACTACTCTCTCCCTTGCCCTCTGGCCTGCATTCTGTCCTGATAAGGAGGTGTTTGCATATATTTTCCCCACACCTCCAATCCATTCACCACCACCCCCAATAGTTGCCCAATGAGTGCGGGCTCAAATGTGAGATCCCAAGCAAGTATTAATAAATTATCACTTCCTTTGTGATATAATTCCTAATCCTCCACACTAGTTCATCTTCTTCCTCCTTAGAATTCATCTTTATTTGTGGTTTTAAATTTGTATGACTATTAGGTTAATACTTGACTCTCCTATTAAATTTTTTGAAGGCCTGCATCTAATCTCTTTTTATTCATCACAATTTTCCCAACATCTAGACATTTATTGAATATGAGAATAATGTTCAATTTTTCTGGAATACAGAATGAGGTTCGCTAGGTTGATGGTAGATAACGCTCCTGATGAGATCTCAATGACATAGGCAATCATTGAACCTAATTTATGTTGTTACAAAGTCAAACATTTGCTGCCAAATGTCTCTAGCTTCAAGTTATTTGATCATAGTATCTTAAAAAGAAGATACTTGTTTTCTGACAGATGCTTAGATCATAATAACATCTCCTTTATTAGTCCAGAGAGACTTCCTAATGCTGAAGTTATTCCCTGAATCAAAACAAGTAAGTTTGCAAAGCTGACTCAACAGAAGAGGGAAAAAAGACTTGATGTTGTAAACACTTTCCCAGGGAGATCGGGGCTATTATCCATCATTATTTGGTAAAGGGAGTCAATTAAAGGCATTCACATGTAAAACATTCCTTTACAAAAAGTTCACAGGGACTATTATAGTCACCAATAGGAGGGAAGGAAGCAAAGCAGGAGTAGGAAAGACTTCAGACCTCTAACCAAGAAGTTGTGACTATTTTATGTGTTCCAAATTAATTTATTTGTGCTCCTTTTGAAAGGTGATTGTTATTTATTTCTAGAAAAAAGCAAATTCTGTATTTCTGTGAGATGGTTTTAATTATTAACTATACGGAACACAGAGATAAAATGCAATAGAAATGATAAAGAAAAACTGCATGTGTAAATCGAATTTTTTTTATGGCGTAGTGAATATTTAGCTATCGCTAGAATATATTATTTTACTCTACTACATAGCAATTAAATTAAATTATTTTATTAAAATTTTGCTGGTAGCTTTTCTGAGATATGAGGATTTGCACATGAATTACAATAAAACTCAAAGTCCTTCTAAATTGTCCCAAGAGCAAAAACAAAACCAGCTGCAGATGGGAGTTTAATTTTGTTTTCTTGGGTCTTTTTTTTCTTTCCTCTGTACAGAAGATAGAACTTTAGTGCAAGGGTACAGGAAAATTCATTTGTCTCTGCAAGAGGCATTTAGGCAGTATTATCCTAACTCTTAAAGAGAAAGATATGTTGTACGTAACAATTTTATGAACATTTTATTAAGTCATCTTTGGGTTTTACATTCAGATTCTCTGTTTCTTAATTATGTCTTAAACTTTAATACATACTTTCATGCTTCTTCACAGTGTTACCTTACTTGTTAATTAAGGCACTGACAGGACAAAGAAAAAACTCTAGCTAGATAATAAAATCTAAATAGAAGTGTTCTAAATATGTACATAAATATGAAAATGGCATTATGTTACAGAACTGCAATATTTTGCTTCACATATATCTGAAGTAAATGAGTGAGAAAAACTTTTTTTTTTACTTTGGCTTTCAATACTTACTGTATTTACATTAATATATATGTTTTAGTGTCATAATAATGGTGTTTTTTCCTTCACAATGATAGAATTAAAGAACAGACAAGAACCTTAGACTAGAGTCTAATACGTTTATTGTACACATATAAAAAGTTAATAACCAAGGCTGCCAAAAGATAAATGGTTTGGTTTTGCTGGAACTGTGTAGAGCCTGTTCCGTAACAGAAACCAAGACAGCAGGCAGAGGCGGGAATATTAGCAAAACCAACACGCCCCGCAAGGCAAGCCTTAGGATCACACAGGCTGCTGCCAGGCCAGTCTTACTCTTGTCTCCTCTGGAATCGCAGGGTTGCTTCAAATTAGAAACTGGATTTACTCATATGTGTTGTAATGCTGTTTGAATTTTGTAAATGCATTAGATTACCGCAATATATACTTATTACTAAATAAAGTGTTAATGTCAAAGCTTTGTGTATTTGTATTCCATGGCATCTCAGTTCTTACCATATCCCCATAGACTTGTCATTCCTTAATCATTAAAATTAGATATTTTCTCTCCTTCTAAAAGTCAATATCAGCACACTTTTCTGGGATTAATAGGCAAAAATATACTATGAAAGTTCTGAATATGCATTACTTATGAATTATATAAAAGAAATAATTAAATAAAAGAAATAGTGTATTTGAAAATGTTCATAAAGTTCTCATTTTGCTTGCCATGGTGTTATAATTGCCTACTGCATTTAGTCAAATAATTAATTTATGCATTTAATAACATTTAATTATAATTGCCTACTGTTTTTAGCTATTTTCCTCAAAAGAATGGGGAAACATTTTCTTTGAGTAGTTTAAGTGCTTTTCCTTATTTACTTTACAAGTAGACAAAACAAATAATCTTAACTAGTCTTTCCTTACCCCACTTACTTCTGAATTTCACTGAGCTCAGTTTTTGTAAAGCATTGAATAAATGAATGTCAAATATCATGACTGTAGACATATATTTTGTAATGCATAACTATTTATTTATTCATTAAAACCTTAGTGAAGAAGAATGCATACTAGGAATTACCCTGGGAACTTGATAATTAGTAAGACAATGATTTCAAATAGCACTTATGTTTAGTAGGGGAGATTTAGAACAACTGAAAAACAAAACAAGGACCTGGCTTTATCTGTTGTGATAATATACCCTTGAGGGTGGATAAAGAGGGTGCATTCAGTCTAACTTTGTTGCAGGCATAAAGTAGATGGAAATTAAAGAAATTTAGAGGTCAAACAATGTTCCCTGGGATGATAGAGGCAAAGTTTTACAGTGACAGTAATTAGATCTGTCCCAGAGCATTGTTGGCCTTATTGTACAAAATAATTCTTTCTTTTCCAAAATCCCTGTCTTTATACAGGTGATCATTGAGTTTTCAGTTAAATAATTAATTTGTGCATTTAGTAATGTTGATTTCATCACTCTCTGTCCGTCTTTCAGTTTCCGACAATCTCTTTTTTCCTCACTGTCATTTTCACACACTTAAGGCAACCAAATCACATCATTTTTTGAACTCTTACTGGCGTTTTATTTTAGGTGCTAACTACAGCATTGCCAGCAATTGTTGCTTAAAAAGAACATTAATAGAAAGAAAGAGAGAGAGAGAAATAAAGAAAGAAAATATTAGATTTCCATATTCCTCCTTTTCTGATTTTTCCTTTTTCTCACTAACTGGTGCCCCACATCTCTTCAGAGACAAAAACTTCCTAAGATTTTTTAAATGATCAAGATATTTAACAAAAACTTAAATTTTAAATGTGAACTAAATATTCTGTACATAAGTACTAGTCAATGAGTAAAATTCCAATGTTTAAAAGTACATGTTTTCTTACAAATAATGTTTATAATAATAAAAGATAAATAAAGTACATTTACTATTACAAAACAAGGAATTATTTGATTTGTTCTGGAGCTTAAAAATCATTGTAGATGGTAATCTTTGTATCCACGGGCCACAAATCAGGTAATTTTGTTTTGTTTGTTTTTGCTGGGGATGGTGGCAGGGCCTAGTGCCAAATTTTCACAAGCCACCCTACCAAGGCGGTGATAAAGCCCAGCTGCTTTATAGCCCAGTATTGGTACCCCATGCATTTTTATATTAATAGACGCAACACTACTCTGTCCAAAATGAATACAAATATATGCAACATAAACACACATCTTCACCCAGGTACAATATACAGGATTTATAACAAATAGTCCGGGTGGGTATACTTCATAAGAACAAAATTTCTTAGTTATTTCCCAAGTTCTTGCACACCACGTGTCTCTGAGGAACACAGTAGCCCTTCCTCCAAACTACCGGACTTTCTCCTAAGTTTAATTGCTGCAGGCTTTTCTTTCTCCTTCACCCATTTGCATTTTGTCTCCCTACACCAGCTCTCTCCAACTAAGACCCCACTACTGTTCCCAGCTAATGTATCTGACATCTCCAGCTCCACTGGTTTTCTTCTTCATCCAAGAATTGATTAAGCATATAAAACCCGAGAGTTGATAATGCAAAAGCAGAAATCTTTTTAGACAAAGCATAAAAGACTTCACCTCTTAGTAATACTGTGCTCAGGATGACGAAAAAAGATAAGCGAAACTTGAGTGTTAATTACTAATAATCATAGTTAAAAGAGAAGACTAATGTATAGCTTAAAAGGCACAGCCTAACGGAGCAAGGGTCAGTGTATATAGAGAAAAGTCATTTTGATAAAAAAACAAGTGATTTTGGAGACAGCGATCATCTTCACTCACTATTGAACATGGTAAAAATCCCTCCATGTTCAACAGCTCACAAAGCCTTCCTCATTTACAGAAAGCTTCAAAAGATGGCATTGTTAAATGTTCACATAATTTTACTCAAAATTATAAGACTTATAATTGGGGCCAATTAAAAATAAAGCAAATCAAGAATGAGAAATCAGTACTTACTTAGCAGTTATGACTTCCCAGATATTTTAATAGGCAATTGCGTCTATTATTACATCTAACCCCCACAATATCCCTTTGATGCATGTATTATCTCCCATATTATAGCTACAGAAACATGTAAATACTGTAGATTAAGTTTCTGCCTGCATTCAAGTTAATAAATACTGCAGCTGGTATCTAAACGCAGAGTTGTTCCATAAGAAACCTGTGCTCCTTGCCTTGAATCTCACTTTGCACTGTTCTACCTTTTTATTCCTTGTGTAAGTCCTCAAGTGGCATTATTTTTCATTGTCATTATCTACTGCCCAAAGCAGCCTACTCTCCAGACAGCTGTAGTGGCTCCTGCTCCAGAAAGCCTCATCTGAGTTGTCCAGCTATAACCTCCTCCCCCAAAGTGGCCATCCAATGCTGTTTATCTTTTCTTACTTTCATCTTTTTTTTTCCTTTTGGGATTACCACTGTCATTGCAGCTCAGAAAGAATTTTAGTGAGGAAAGACCACACCAGAAAAGTAGATATGCGTAGTACTACATGCCAAGCTGCAGTTTGAGAAAAGTGCCCCAGCAACGCACACGATTCACTTGAACACAACTAGACAGACCCTTGGATGTGTCTATTTGCTTTCACACACATACCACTTATTAGGTACCTGGGGGACCATTTAATTATTTTCTTTTAGGTTATTTTAACTTTTACAAAAATGTTTTCATTTCTGTGGTGATTTTTTTCTTCTCTTTGTTAGCAACAAGAATCCTGCTTCGGTGGACAGATTTTTGACTAAGTGTCTTGATCGAACATAGTGACTTTTTGGAGGGTGTTGCTTCCTTAATTTCTTTGGGATACTTTGTATCCAAGTGAAATGTACTGTCTTAAGATTCAATTAGGGAGGGTTCAGTCAGATTAAGAAAATGTCTCACCATTGTTATTAAAGCCTATTAAACCCTGTCAAGCGTGACAGGGCATTTTTTTTTTTCCCCCAACACATCCTGGTCTAGTGAAGGCTGTGAATCAGAAAAAGTGCTTGGCACAACAATTTAGCAGGAAAGAAAGCTATTTTAAAAGTCTTTTGGGAACATGTTTGTGAAACAGGAAAAAACATACAATAGAGTTGATAATAGCACTCCATAAAGGTTAGGCTCACTGAAATGGATTTGCCGTCTTTTTTCACAGGGAACGTGTTGTTCTTAAGCCGTAGTTCTCACTTAAACACAGCTTAATCCAGCAAGGAGCTCCTTCCTGTGCGACTTCTTTTGCACTGGAAAATCTATTTTTAAATTACAACCCAGACTTAGTCGCAGAAGTAAATAGTTAAAAATAAGCCACGTTTGCTATGTGTAAAGTCACAACAGTTTGCAGAGTGCATCGTGGAACTGTGCGCAGCAAAGGCCTCCAGTCACATAGCCAGCTTTCCGCTCATTAATTCCCCAAAGAATTTCGCATGCCTGTACCTTTACCTTGGCTCACACAGCCTGGCCCATTTTGTACTCATGCATTTGTTTAATATTTGTAGTTCCTTGTCCCTAGAAAGTGCTACCCTTTGTCTTCTGCCAGCACATCTTTCTCACTTTGAGTGCCTTGAACACCAATGTTTTGAATTGTTCTCTAACTTAATTCAAATACACATTTCTTAGAATATACCATCTTCTCCCTTCCCGTTATAGACAGTATTTCCGAACAAAATGTCACTTTTCTTTAAGCATTATTGTATGATAAGATGCTGGATGTGAACTTTCTATTTCGAAGTCTTCATTTGTACACAGTCTGGGACACTTTTTACTCAAGCTGTCTGAATTGCTCTTGGATATTTTTCCATTAGCCCTTTTTATTCTCCTATAATCTCTGTATTTCTAATTTAATGTACCTATGTATTCGTGATAGAATTGTAGGTATCTTTTTTAGGTTTCTTACATATGCTAAAGTCTTCTATTTTTATAGATAAAATCTTATTTTCCTGTCTTTGTCTTTTAAATATTTCTCTCCATCTGAAGTCAGTTCAGGATGCTGTAACAAATTACTGTAGACTGGGTTGGCGCAGAGTCTCATCCAGCTTACATCTTCCTGTGGCTGTCTTTGGTGCAAGCATGGGGACTGAGCACCGTCTCCTGTCTCCACCTCTGTCATAAGGGAATCAATCCCATCATGGGGGCTTTACTATCACAACTTCTTCTGTACTCAATTACCTCCCAAATCTCTACCACCAAACACCATAATATTGATGATTAGGACTTCAACATATGAATTTTGGAGTGACTGAAGCATTTGATGCATAGTATCATCTTTTCTTCCTTACTGTACTTCTTCTTCTTCTTCCTCCTCCTCTTCTTCCTCCTCCTCCTACTCCTACTCCTCCTCCTCCTCCTCCTCCTCCTCTTCTTCTTCTTCTTCTTCTTCTTCCTCTTCCTTTCCTCTTCCTCTTCCTCTTATTCTTTTCTTTTTTGAGACAGAGTCTAACTCTGTGCCCTGGATAGAGTTCAGTGGCATCATAGCTCACATCAACCTCATAGTCTTGAACTCAAGTGATCCCCTTGCCTCTGACTCTCTAGTAGCTGGAACTACAGGTGCCCCACATAATGCCCAACACTGTTTTCTATTTTTAGTAGAGATGGGGTCCTGTTTTTTATTCAGGCTGGCTTCTGACTCCTGAGCTAAGGCAATGTACCTGCCTCGGCCTCCCAGTGTACTAGGATTACAGGTGTGAGAAGCCATGCCCGGCCTTATTTTCATTATTCTTAATCCCAACTCTCATGACTACGTGTTTGCCTTACTTGCTTACAAGCCTCTGATGTAGAGTTCTATTTTTTCTCTCCACAACTTCTACATCCACCTTTATTTTTTTATTTTTTATTTTTTTTAGAGACAGAGTCTAACTTTGTTGCCCTCAATAGAGTGCTATGGTGTCACAGCTCACAGCAACCTCCAGCTCTTGGGCTTAGGTGATTCTCTTGCCTCAGCCTCCCCAGTAGCTGGGAGTACAGGCACCTGCCACAACACCCGGCTATTTTTTTGTTGCAGTTTGGCCAAGGTCGGGTTTAAACCCCCCACCCTAGGTATGTGGGGCCAGTGCCCTGCTCACTTAGCCACAGGCACTACCCCTACCACCACCTTTAAATTAATACCCCCATTTTCCAATATGAAAATCTTGTCATATTGATCTTTGGTTGGATTCTTGTATACATTATTCATTTTTTGGAACAGGATTAGCAAATATATGGAACATGTATCATTATTTCTCAGGATGTTACCCATGGCAGACATCAGTAATGACTCAAGGGACTCTTTCTCATGGAGTCTGGACTAACTTTAACAGTGCTTGGTATAGTAGCCTGGCTGCCACCAGAGCAGGGGGATGGAGAGAAAGAGGGTGGGGGGGGGAGAGAGAAAGAGAGAGAGAGAAGTAAATATTCTTTTCAGCATAAGTCTTCTATTGATTCACATGCCTTTTATGCATTTGCTTTTTGAAAACAGCTTTATTAAGATATAAATCATGTACCACATAGTTCACTCATTTAAAATGTACAATTCAGTGGTTTTACTATACTCATAGGACTGTGCCACCATTACCACAATCTAATGTTGGAACAGTTTCATCACCCTATGGTGATAGGGTGATCCAAAGGATCTCTGCAACCATTGGAGATCACTTCCACTTCCCAGCACTTTTCAGCCCCAGTCCTAACCAACTACTGATACATTATCCATTGCTATAGAATTCCATATTTTGGATGCTTCACATAAATATAATCATACAACATGTGTCTTTTCTGACTGAATTCTTCTCGTCATAATCTGTAGAAGGTTTATCCATGTTACAGTATACATTGACATGCTTTTCTTTTTATCACCAAATAATATTCCTTTGTATGGATATATTTTGTTTATTATTCACCAGTTGATGGAGACTTGTTTTCCATCAACTCTTTTTATCTATTAAAAATGATGATTCTAAGAGAATTCATGTGCAAGTGTGTGTTGGGAGATATGTTTTCCATTTCTCTTGAATATATATCTAGAAGTAAAATTGCTGGGTCATATGTTAAAGTCTCAACATTTTGAAACACTACTGAAGCATTTTCCAAAGTGGGTGTACCATTTTACATTTCATTCCTACCAGCAGTGTTTGAGAGTTGTAATTTCTGCACACGCTTTGTCATACTTTTCATTGTCTGTCTTTTTAATTGTGGCTGTCCTGGTAAGAATGAAGTAGTATCTCACCATGGTTTTTATTTGCATTTTCTTTTTTTTTTAACTTGGTGATTTATTTTATTTATTTTTATTTATTTATCATTAAATCATAGCTGTGTACAATAGTGCAATCAAGGGGTACAATGTGCTGGTTTCATATACAATCTTAACTATTTTCATCTAACTGATTAACATTCCTGGCTATTTCTCCATTACTATATGAAGACATTTGTATTCTGCATTTAGCAAGGTTAGCCTGTACCCTTCTAAGATGCACTGTAGGTGCAGCCCCACCAATTACCCTCCCTCTGCCCCAACCTCCCTTCTCCCCTCTCTACGCTTGCCCCTTTCCCTATATTCTTGTGTTTTATTTGGGTTATACCATTCATATGACAGCTATAAATTAGCTTTATAGGGCTGAGTACATTGGATACTTTTTCTTCCATTCTTGAGATACTTTGCTAAGAAGAATAAGTTCCAGCTCCATCCATGTAAACATGAAAGAGGTAAAGTCTCCATCTTTCTTTAAGGCTGTATAATATTCCATGGTATACATGTACCACAATTTATTAATCCATTTGTCGATCAATGGACACTTAGGTTTCTTCCATGACTTAGCAATTATGAATTGGGCTGCAATGAACATTCTGGTACAGATGTCTTTGTTATAATGTGATTTTTGGTCTTCTGGGTATATACCTAGTAAAGGAATTATAGGATCAAATGGC
>CAUYON010144791.1:0-45517 GCA_963573935.1 Arctocebus calabarensis
TTTTGGTTGTAGTTGTCATTGTTGTTTGGCAGGCCTGGGCTGGATTTGAACCCACCAGCTCCGGTTTATGCAGCTGGAGCCCTAGCCACTGAGCTACAGGTGCCAAACCAGGCTGATGCCAAGCCTGCCCTCCCTTCCTTCCTTCCTTCCTTCCTTCCTTCCGTCCTTCCGCCCTTCCTGCCTTCCTACTCGCTAGCAGTTTTTGGCTAGGGCCAAGTTCAAACTCGCCTCATTCAGTATATGGGTGAGCCACAGGCACCACCCATTCATTATGGAGATCACAGAGAAAGAGAGATTTAATCACCACGACTAAGGAAGTGGAATGCTTAGCCTCAGAAGTTGAGGCTGTCCTCTCAGTAACAGGCTGTATTAATGGGGATCCTTCAGAAAAATTGAGCAACAGGATTGGGGCAGAGATGGTGCTGAGGATAGGACGCAGCCAGGAGAAAGGAGCTTCCAATTTTGCAAGATGCAGGGACCCAATGGACTCTCAGTGGATTCCAAAAGTCACTTATGATTTATATGCATTCAGTTAAAAGAAAAGTTGAGCTTGGTGACTGAGCTTGGTGACTCAAACCTGTCATCCTAGCACTCTGGGGGGTCTGAGGAGGGTGGATTGCCTGAGCTCAGGAGTTCCAGAGCAGCCTGATCAAGAGCAAGACCCTGTCTCTACGAAAAATAGAAAAAACTACCCAGGCATTGTGGTGGGCACCTATAGTCCCAGCTGGGAGGCTGAGGCAAGAGAGCGGCTAGAGCTCAAGAGTTTGAGGTTGCTGTGAATGTGACACCATGGTACTCTAACCAGGGCACAGAGTCTCAAGAAAAGAAAAGAGGAAGGCAGAGGAGGGGAGGGGAGGGGAGGGGAGGGAAGGGAAGGGAAGGAAAGGACAAGGAAGGGAAGGGAAGAAAAAGAATCACCTTAATGTCCTGGTAGCCACCAGACATACTCCAAGAGCCTAGGCAACTCTAGAATCAGATTGAGTCCTTCCTAACATCTTCACAAATCTTACCAAAGGGCAATTACAGCACCTTCTTTTCTGGGATGTGTTCTGAAAGGGGCAGCCTTGCAAAACTTATAAAAATTAACAGGAAAACACCTGATCCTGTAATTTGCTAATAACAGTTAAAGATCAATTCTATAAATTCTCTTGCTGGGCACCCTGTGGCTTTTTCTTTTCACAAGCCATCGTTCTTGCCAAATAAACAGTTCCAGAAACGGTTAAAGTCAAACGAAGGACATTTTGCTAGGGCTCCTATTGATACAACTTCTGTAATTTCTGCAGCCAGAGAGTCTCTTAGCAAAGCAAGATGAAAAGGTTGGGGTCTGGACAGGAAATGCGGCTCGCCCTCTCCCATGGCTGCATGGCAGGCAGGCCTGGTGCAGAATGGAGAGAACACAGGCTGGGAAGTCAGGCCGCTGAACCAGGGTGAGGCTGTTCATGCAGCCAGAGGCCCAATTTCCATATTCCAAAGTGTGGAAAGTAGACGAGACGATCTCTAAGAACACTTTCAGTCCAACCCTGATTACTGCATGATGATTTGCTCTATCTTTTTTTCCAGATAGATTCTCTAAAATTATAATCAGGGTTCAGCGCCCATAGCCCAGTATTAGGGCACCAGCCTCATACATGAAGGGTAGTGGGTTCAAACCTGGCCTGGGCTACCTAAAGTTATAATTAGGATATTCATTCATTTTATTTATTTATATATACACACACACATATGGCTGTTGATTTTATTCTAGCATAAAGCAGTGAAGGAAACTGAAAAAGCTCTAACCTTCATGATGTGATTCAGTTTGATTTTTCCTTATATTAAAATGAAAAGGACATGTCCAGTTCTGAGACACAGTGGCATAGATTCACTTTTCCCTTCTCCCTCCTAAGTACACTTACATACCCTGAGAAGAATTCAACAATTGCACAACTCTTCTTTCGTCTGGGCCGCCGACATGCCATCCAGACTGAGGAAGACCTGGAAGCTTCAGGGCTACATGAGCCACGGCCACAGCCGTATCGGCAAGCACGGGAAGCACCCAGGAGGCCGAGGTAGTGCTGGTGGCATGCATCATCACAGGATCAGCTTCGACAAATATCACCCAGGTGACTTTGGGAAAGCTGGTAGGAGGCATTACCACTTAAAGAGGAACCAGAGCTGTTGCCCAACTGTCAACCTTGATAAATTGTGGACATTGGTCAGTGAGCAGACACAGGTAGAAGCAGCCAAAAACAAGACTGGAGTTGCTCCTATCTTGAAGGGAAGGGAAAACTCCCAAAGCAGCCTGTGATTGTGAAGGCCAAATTCTCCAGCAGAAGAGCTGAAGAGAAGATTAAGGGTGTTGGAGGGGCTTGTGCCCTAGTGGCTTGAAGCCACATGGAGGGGAGGTTCATTAAATGCGATTTCCTTGTGGTCCAAGTATAGGTTCTTTGGTGGCATCTCTGCCTATCCACCAACCCAGGAATGGATTAACAAGCTATGGTATGTGTACACTATGGAATACTATTCAGCCATTTTAAAAAGATGGAGATTTTATAGCCTTTGTATTAACCTGGATGGAAGTTGAACACATTATTCTTAGTAAAGCATCACAAGAATGAAAAGCATGAATCCCATGCACTCAGTTTTGATAATGAGGACAATTAATAACCTAGTACACGGTGGAGGGTGGGGGAAGGGGAGAGGAGAGAGGAGGAGGGAGAGGAACGGGGGAAAGAGCAGCGAGAGGGAAGGAGGGAGGGAGTGGAAGTCTCGGTGTGTGACACACTTTTTGGGGGCAAGACAGAATTATAAGAGGGACTTTCCCTAACAAATGCAATCAGTGTAACCTGGTTTCTTGTACCCTCGATGAATCCCCAACAATTAAAAACAAATTGTTTTTAATTAATTAATGCGAAGCACCACATTAACAGAATGAAAAATACAAAAATCACATGCTCATCTCAATAGATGCAGAGAAGGCACTTAACAAAATTCAACATCCTTTCATGATAAAAACTTTTTTTTTTGAAATGGAGCCTCAAGCTGTCAGGCTGGGTAGAGTGCCATGGCATCACAGCTCACAGCAACCTCCAACTCCTGGGCTCAAGCGATTCTCTGCCTCAGCCTCCGAAGTAGCTGGGGCCACAGGCACCCGCCACAACGCCCGGCTATTTTTTGGTTGCAGCCGTCATTGTTTGGCAGGCCCGGGCTGGATTCGAACCCGCCAGTTCAGGCGTATGTGGCTGGCGCCTTAGCTGCTTGAACCACAGGCGCCAAGCCGATAAAAACTTTTAATAAGGGCGGTGCCTGTGGCTCAAAGGAGTAGGGTGCCAGCCCCATATGCTGGAGGTGGCAGGTTCAAGCCCAGCACCGGTCAAAAGCAGCAAAAAAAATAAAAAACTTTGAACAAATTAGGAATAGAAGGAAAGCCATATATGAAAATCCTTTCACTGTTGTGTATTATGTTAACTGTGGGCTTTTTATATATGGCCTTCATTATGTTTCAAAATATATTACAAAGCTACAGTAATCAAAATAGTATGATATTAGCATAAAGACAAATACATAGACCTTTGGAACAAAATAGAAAGCCCAGGAATAAATTGAAGCATATATAAAGTTTTAGTCCATTTAAGCTGCTAAAACAGAACTCCATAGACTGGGTAGATAACAGAGATTTACTCTCCCAGTTTGGAGGCTGGAGAGTCTAGGGTCAAGGCCCCAGCAGATTTGGTGTCTATAGATGGGCATCTTCTCAATGGGTCCTCATATGGTAGAAAGGTGATAGAGCTGTCTGGGGTCTCTTTCATAAGGCAGTAATCCTATTCATGGTGGGGGAGAATTCATTGTCATAACCTAATCACCTCCCGAATGTCCCACCTCCAAATACCATCACATTAGGGATTAGGTTTCACCATACAAACAGCACAAACCTTCAGTCTCATATACCATCTAAAACAATCCATGGATTTAGTGTAATCCCTATTAAAATCTCAAAGACATTTCTTTAACAGAAAAAAACTGTTCTAAAATTTATGAGGAACTACAAAAGACTATAAATAGCCCAATCAGTCTTGAGAAAGCATAAAACTAGAGGCATCATACTTCCTGATTTCTAAATACAGCACACATCCGTGTTCATAGCAACACTTTCACAGTAGCCACAATGTGCAAACAACCTCAAGTATCCATAAACAGAGAAAAAGGATAAAGACAATGTGGTACGTACATTGGAACATTATTTTGCCCTGTAAAAGAAGAAAATTCTGTAATATGTGGCAACATGGATGTATCTTAAAGACATTATGCTAAGTGAAATAAGCCAGTTACAGAAAGAACAAACACTACGTGATTCCACTTATTATTATTATTATTTTGAGACAGAGTCTCACTTTTGTCACCCTCAGTAGAGTGCCGTGGCATCATAGCTCATAGCAACCTCAAACTCTTGAGCTCAAGCAATTCTCTTGCCTCAGCCTAACAAGTAGCTGGGACTACAGGCATCCACCACAACACCTGGCTATTTTTTGGTTGTAGTTGTCATTGTTGTTTGGCAGGCCCAGTCTGGATTTGAACCCTCTAGCTCCATGTATGTGTCTGGCGCCCTAGCCGCTGAGCTATAGGCGCTGAGCCCATGATTCCACTTATATGTGGTTTCTAAAATAGTCAAACTTACAGAATGAAAGAGAAGAATGGTGGCTGTTAGGGACTGGGAGTAGGGAGAAAAAGAGAGCTACCAATCAACAAGCATAAAGTTTCAGTTCAGCAAGAGGAGTTAGTCCTAGAGGTCTGCAGTACAACAGTCAACAACATTGTATCGACGCAGCGGGGGTGGGGGAACAGGAAACTTCCTCTTAGTCCTGTAAGGTTCAAGTAAGAGAAAGAGACTACAAATTTATTTATGGCATGCCCAGGGAGAATAGCAGATGTTTTCCTCTGCGGCACCAATTCACACAACATCTTGTGATGATAATAGAGAACTAAGACCAACCTAGGCCAAAGAAAGACTAAATGCCACCTGGGCACAGTGGCTCATGCCTGCAGTCCTAGCACTCTGGGAGGCCCCGGTGAGTGGATCACCTGAGCTCAGGAGTTCGATATCAGCCTGAGCACCCATCTGTACTAAAAATAGAAAAATTAGCTGGGCATTGTGGTGGGCACTTATCGTCCCAGCTACTCAGGAGGCTGAGGCAAGAGGGTCGCTTGAGCCCAAGAGTGTGAGATTGCTGTGATCTATGACATCACAGCACTCTGCCGAGGATGATAAAGTGAGACTCTGTCTCAAAAAGAAAAAAATATATCAAATGTCAAATCATTTGGAATCTCACTTCATCCAAACTGTGGCCATGGCCGAGGAGGCCTTGGTTTCCATGGTGGCAGAGGTCACGGTGGTGGCAGAGCTTTTGCCTTCACCACATCTTGACAATCTCATGGTGGCTATAGAGGAGGTTGTGGGGAAATAAAGTTACTGGTGAATTGCACTTAATGGTCTGAGAATTGGTTTCTTTCTTTCCAAAGAATGAGAAAGTGAAGGACAGGACTTGTTAGTCATTCTCTACCTCAGATAGGTCTAGACATTCATTAAGCAAAGAATAGTATTCCCTGTATTTCTTCTGGTTCTGTTTTGTTTAGGTTTTTTCTTTAGAAAAAAAAAATTATTTTATTTTTAAAAATAGACTAAGAAAATCAAATCTTTTCCTCCTTTAAAATTGGCCTCCTACGGCTCGGCACCTATGGCTCAACGGGCTAAGACGCCAGCCACGTACACCTGAGCTGGCGGGTTCAAATCCAGCCCCGGCCCGCCAAAACAACAATGAAGGCTGCAACCAAAAAATGGCTGGGTGTTGTGGTGGTTGCCTGTAGTCCCAGCTACTTGGGAGGCAGAAGCAAGAGACTCACATGAGCCCAGGAATTGGAGGTTGCTGTGAGCTGTGATGCCAGCATACTCTATCCAGGGTGACAGCTTGAGGCTCTGTCTGAAAAAAAAAAAAAAAAAATTGGCCTCCTAGTGTTATAAAAACAATTTCACAGCATTTGTGTTTCTTTTTAACTTGTAGACAAAAACTTACAAACAACTCCAAAAAATACATCTTCTTTTGCAAGAACTCACTGTTCAGTATAAATTCTGATACATACAAGATTTATACCAAAAAAAAAAAAAAAAAAGAAGAAAGAAAGAAAATCAGAGTCCGCTGATTACCAGAAAATAACTACTGATGAGTAACACAAAAGAAGGGTTTGTTTCCATACTAATTGGATTATCAGTGGATCTAATTGTATATTATGTTGCATTTTAGTTGTGGTAGTACAATAATTAATACATGCAAATCTAAGCTTAAAAAAAAAAGTAGCTCCTATGGTTAAACATAGAAAACTATTGCTCCTTTCTTCAGTACATCTGTTTTTTTTTTTTTTTTTTTTTTGGTTCATGAAATTAGAGCACATACAAGAAACTGGAAGCTCTGGGGGGCTGAGGTCGCAGGTTTAAGATCAGCTGATCAAGAACAAGACCCCATCTCTAAAAACAGCCAGGTGTTGTGGTGGGTGTCTGTAGTCCCAGCTTCTCCAGAGAATGAGACAAGAGAATTGCTTGAGCCCAGGAGTTTGAGGTTACTGTGAGCACTCAGTACTTGCTGTGGTTCCTTCACAACTGTGGGTTCCCGCATGACAGAACAATGCATTAGCTCACAGCACAATGTATTCGCTTGCAGAATGATGCATTCAGTCACAGCACAGCACTTGGCTAAATACTGCCTCTGTCTACACATAGTGCCTCTGTCCAACTTCGCCTGGAGGCAGCAATAATGAACTAATAACCACAGGGAGGGCAGGTAGGTCCCAACTGCCATCTGCTCCAGTCAGCACACTGGTATCCAGACAGAGCACAGGAGTGGTGTGAACCACTCCTCTTCCACCAGACCTTTGGAAATTCCCGAGACCTGGGTGCTCACGCCACATGGCTTGGCACTGCTCCCGGAAGGAAGGGGAATGATGATCAGGAGGAGCCAATGTCAGCACCTCGAGCTGGGCCGTCCCTTTATGGATGTCTTGACCAGCAGCCCACAGCCCACAGCAACTAACGTAGCTAGCAGCCAGCAGAGGCAGCCTTCTAGAAGCAGCCAGTTGGGGAAAGGCAATACCAAGCTTTCGCTATCTGGAAAGCGGCGTGGTGTGGCCAGCTTGGGAGTTTAGTATCAGACAGATCTGGATTCAAATTCCAGCTCTACCTCTCACTTGCTGAGGAATCTGCTACCTTCTTTTCCTTCACTGAGCCTCTGCCTCTTCATGTGGAAAATGACTACTTAATAAGCCTGCTTCCGGGAGTGAGAAAAGCAATACATCCAGTGCTTACATGAATTAGTCACAGGCAGCAGGTGCTCTGTAACAGCTAATGCCCTTGCCTGGTATGCCCCAGGCAGCTACCGGCCACCTCCTTCCTGAAGCTGTTGGAGTGGGGGCAGGCAGGAGCTCAGTAAAGTAACTAGTCTTCAGAAACACCTGGACACAGGGGCCACCGAAACTAGAGCTCAGCGCACGTGACCCTCCTCCCTCCAACCTTTGCTCCCGCCACACTATTGCCTGTGGGGAGTGCCCTTTAGTCACTGCTGAACACACCCCAAAGTCCCTCATTTCTCAGAGATTTGTTTCTTACTGCCTGGCCCTGTGAGTTGTCGTTCATATAGTTTCTTCTTTAAAAAATGACAAAAAAAAAAAAAAATCAACCCATACATACAGAAATAATATTAAAAAGCAGTAGTTGTGTCACTGTATTTATTTATTTGAAGAACTGATTAAAAAGTGAAAAACCTCTCCCATGGCCCCTTCCATGCTTCCTGGAGGTCACCACTGTTAGCCTTTTGATTATTTCAGGCTTTTTTCTAGGCCTATAAAGCCACTTACTAGTCTGTGTGACCTGGGGCAGGTTAACATCTCAGTGCTTCTGATTCCTCATTCAAAAAGTAGAGATAATAATAATTCCTGCATTTGAGGGGTTTTGTAATCAAATAGTTAACACATGCCAAATACAACAGCTCCTGGCATGTAGAGTGAATACATAATAAATATGAGCAAATATTGGTATAATGTATGTATGCAATTATGTAGCGCCAGCAGCAATCATGGCCGAGGCTCCGAGCTGCAATCCTCTCTCTTCTTCGTGGGTCTTGATGACACTGTATCTACACCCTACAGAAAGGTCTTTGCCACTGGCGCGATCTCAGGATTCATCAGTAGGGGGCGTTGGAGGGACAGCTCAGGACTAGCAGAGACCGGTTTCTCTTCCTGGGCTGCTGCTTTGCTTCCCACTCCTACCGCTGGGCAGCCGGCAGCTTTCGGAAGACGCGAAAGCTGGGTGTTGTTCCCGGTCAGGGAATCGTGGCAGCACTGCCTCCCCCCACCCCCGCCCCCCGCAGTGGGCAGCTTCCTGCTGACCAGCCCCCACTTGCTGACTGCCGACGTGTTCTTATTCTCAGGGGGTGGGGGTTTGGGGGGACAAGGAGGGGAGAGCCTTCTCAGCCTGTTCCTTCCCTGAGAAAGTTGCCTCAGCCCTGGAGGTGTCAGAGCAGCTGCTTGGCTGCATTTCCTGCTCCTGTATTCTTTAGCATGTCCTTGGACCTTTCAGCCTTCTTTCGCTCATTAATAAAGCCAATAAATTTTCAGATTCCTGGTGTGGTTCCATCCCTAACTGAAACATATATATATAGTCCCAGTCCATTCTTTTAATTCATTCCTAGTTTTAGGAATAGCTTATAACATTTATTTAGCCATTCCCCTGTGTAAGGGGATGTGTGTAGTCTCCAATTTGAAACTATTATACACTGAGCGTAGTGAGCATGTGTTTTATCCACCTCACTATTTCTGATGAAAAAAATTTCTGGAAGAATGAGGTGCTATCATAGAGTTGTGCAATTACATTTTCAGAAAAATTGCTCTTCTGTAAGGCTGCACTAATTTGTATTTCCAACAATGGTACATAAAAGTGCCCACTTCCCACATCCTTGCCAAATTTTTCTTCTTTAACATTACAGAACTTAGTGGTAATAACTTTTGTGCAATTACTAAGGAGATTGAACATCATTTCATAACTTCATTGTCCATTTTCCTCTCTTCAGTGAAACACTTGTTCATATCCTTAATTCTTTTTTTTTTTGAGACCGAGTCTCACCTTGGTGAGCATCACAGCTCACAGCAACCTCCAATTCCTGGGTTTAGGTGATTCTCTTGCCTCAGCCTCCCGAGTAGCTGAGACCACAGGCACCTGCCACAACACCCAGCTATTTTTTTGTTGCAATTTGGCTCGGGCTGGGCTCGAACTCACCACCCCTGGTATATGGGGCCAGCGCCCTACCCACTGAGCCACAGGCATCACCCGTTTAATTCATTTTTTAGTTGGACTTCGTTGTCATTTTTTTTCTGATTCATAGAAATTCCTTGTTAGTTTGTTCCTAAAAGTATGTTTAGTTTTACAATTTATTAGGGGCCTTCATCTTTAGATACTTATGTAGCAAATATTCTCTCCTGATTCGTTGCATGTCTTTTTTTATTGTGATAAAATATCCATATAGTAAAATTTACCATTTTCACAATTTTTAAGTGTCTAGTTCAGTGTCGTCGATCACATTACTATTTTTAGTTGTGCAACCACCACCACCATCCTTCTCCAAAACTTGTTTATATTTTAAAACTTTACTATCTGTCTTCTGATGCATTTTTTGTATCTTAGATCATACAGAAGTTTTACATTTTTTGTGTATTCAAATTTATCAACTTTTTCCTTTATGATTTCTGGGTTATAGGTCTTGCTTAGGGAAAGTTTTGCTGGTTCTTTGTTTTCTGTATTTTCTCTTAATAACTTTCTACTTTTAACATTTCTATCTTTAAACCATTTGGAATTTTGTGTTTGTGTGCCTGGCCCAGTGAAAGCCTCTAACTTTACTTTCTTGCAGGTGGAAAGCCAATTGCCCTAAACTTTTTCTTTTAATCCATTTTTTCTTGGTTATTTTGTTATGTCACCTTCGCCAAAGAAAGACATCGCCTCTTATTTCCTAAAAGAGAGAAAATTTTCTTAGATGCCTGCATTTCCTCCTTACCTGATACACAGTGGAGCTTAGTATGCGTTGGTTGGTGGTGTGACCAGTAGGAAGCTAAACAGGAACTAGCACATCTTTAGTGCTACAAAGCAGCAGATGTCTGAACTCAGAATGAGTAAGCGCCACCCCCAGTTCAAGAATAGATGTGTGTGTGCTTTGTGTTCGTGTTTTAATTTGTAAATAGTCTGTCTCATCCCTTTGTGCAAATCACTGTCTTGGGTTATAGCGTTGTGCCCAGCTCAAGGGATCCCCCACATAAATCACCGGAGACCAAATCCAAAGCAAAAGCAAGAGTTTTATTTACAAGCCCGGGCTGGGGGCCTCTCACGCCTGGTGCAGCAGGAAAATGGAGAAGCCCCTGGCCTCGAAAAGGAGGAGGTTTTTAAGGGTATAGAAAGGAAAAAGGGAGGGGTGTGGGGTGGGCTAATAGAGGTCTGGGGACTGAGTAATACTTGTCCTTGGCTGGTCTGGGAAGGAGCTGTTATCACTCGGGGCAGACACAAGGACGAGGGGCGGGGGAGGGAGTAAGTTACCTAACGCTTTTGGCATGTAACTGCATAGTAAAGACTGAGGAATAAGATGGAGTTAGTTTTGTCTTTTTGTTTTTTGGGGGGGTTTTTCTGGAGACAGAGCCTCAAGCTGTCACCTTGGATAGAGTGCTGTGGCATCACAGCTCACAGCAACCTCCAATTCCTGGGCTCAAGTGAGTCTCCTGCCTCCGCCTCCCAAGAAGCTGGGACTACAGGTGCCCACCACAACGCCCGGCCATTTTTTGGTTGCAGCCGTCATTGTTGTTTGGTGGACCCGGGCTGGATTCGAACCTGCCAGCTCAGGTGTATGTGGCTGGTGCCTTAGCCCGTTGAGCCACAGGCGCCTAGCTGAGATGGAGTTAGTTTTAATAAAATGGAGTCAGCTTGGTCTTTACAATAGTGTCAGAAACAAAGGCTTGATGCGATATTGTTTCGACCCTTATGAAGTTTGCAAGACCTCAGTACCCCATCAGTAGGGGCTTTTAGATCACGGATGATTCATGGATACAATGGCGTTCTAGCAGTGGTGAAAACTTACAGATCAAGGAGGTCTGTATGTTATGCTGTGGAACAGCCTCCAAGATACATTCAGTTAGCTAACCCATGGGCAGAACAGTCTGGTAGCATCGGCAGGACGTGAAGTGGGGGGAACACATTGCGCTTATGTAAGAATAAAATACCTCTGACTGTGTATTTAAAATATTGGAAGCAATATTTACCTCCACAGAAGGAACTGGAGGTTTAGGGGACAATGTGAAATTCACTTTTTCCTGTGCAATCTTTTGTACTGTTAAGAATTGTTTAACCACCTGCTTATATTGCATTTTTAAATCAAGAAGATGAGAATTTCAGAAACATATTTACCATGTAAAGAGAGAGAGATGCACACATACGCATGAAACAAAGGTGTGGAGAGTTCAGAGAGCAGAAGAGTACCAAGTTCAGGTGTCTCGATTCTGTGGCCCCAAGACAGGAAGGTGGTGCCCTAGAGGGGCCAGTTTCGGTGTTGCTTCAGGGCATTGCCAGTATCTGCTCGTGCAGCTGGTGAGTAAGCAGAGGCCTCAGCTTCTGGAAAGGACTAGAAAACACTGCTCCACCTATGCTTAGGGGGACGAGGTGTCTGCAGAAGTGGCCATGAGAAGGGAAGTTACTGAGAGATCTGAGTCTGCTCAGTGCCTCACGCTGTCCTCTTCCTCACTCTGATTTAGTTTCATTATCCTTTCCAGAAACTTCACCTCCTACTGTACACAGAGAACAATAAAAGGGCGAATTTGGCTGAGTGAGTCACGCAGGGACCCTGGATTCAGGGAATCAGTCCAGGGGCCGGGGAGTGTGGACATTGGCCTAGCTTCTGGGTAGCCCAGCTGCACTACTTTACTGGCACAATGACTCACCATCGTTGTCAGTCATGGAACTGTCTAGTTTTATCTTTGTTCACAATCTTCAGCCTAGCCATCCCCATTTCTTACAGGCCTGAAACTGTCGACAAAGTTGGCTGGTCCTTCATGTCTCCAGGACTGGAGCTGCAATGTGGATTCAGCGGGGTAGGCCCATCCTCCATCGCTCAGGAAATATTTTTTTTCAAAAGAGCAATACGTGCAGATAGGAAGGGCAGGCAGCTGGACCGAGAGAGAGTTCGCATCTCGTTCCTCCCACTTTCTGGCAGTGCGACCTTGTTTATTACTCAGCTGCTCTGAGTCTTGATTTTCTGATTTATAAAATGGGAACAGTAATGCCTGTCTGTCACTCTCGTGGGGTCATCATAGTCAGCAGCAGCAACAGGACTCAAGTTCCAACTTGGCAGAAGCAAGAAGCCCCAAGCCACAACCGGCTCCCTGTTCCTCCCAGTTTGGCCACACTGAGGACTCAGGAAGGCATGGGTTGGGGGTGAGGATTCTTACTCAGATATTCCCCTAGCCCTTGTAGAAGGATCTTTTTGGAGTTTTTAAGCATCTTCTTGAAGGTTTTTCAAATGGTGAATTAGCAGCCTACTCTGACAGAGCACTGAGCTGAGGTGACAAGTTGGTAACAGTTAGGGGACTGTCACAGATGAGGATAGCTGGGTCTGCTTGGCTCACCCCCTCAGAAGCACCACAAGGGAGTTTCCTGTCTCCAGGCTCACTTCCTGCTCCTGGACATCTGGAATGATTATTGGGTAACAAGAATGGTTCAGGCGCTGGCGCAGTGGCTCACACCTGTAATCCCAGCACTCTGGACGTCAAGGCAGGTGGATTGCTTGAGCTCAGGAGTTGGAGACCAGCACAAGCAAAGCGAGACCCCTGACTCTACAAAAGATAGAAACACTAGCCGGGAGTCATGACGGGTGCTTGTAGTCCCAGCTACTCAGGAGGCTGAGACAAGAGGATCACTTGAGGTTGCTGTGAGCTATGACGCCATGGCATTTAACCTCACAGTGACTGAGTGAGACTCTGTCTCGAATAAAAGGAATGGCTCAGGAATTGTCATTTCCCCTTGGCAGTGCTATTTATATTTCTACTATAGAAATAACCACCACCAAAAATATATACAGGTACTGGGTTGGAGAAACATACCCTGTCTCAAGTAAGAGGGCAAAACCATCCTCCACACCATACTAGTCAGGTATTCAACAATGCAGCAAGCCAAGAAATCATCCAATCTGGTGGTCAAATTGCATTAATTGGTATCAACGCAGGAAAAATTTTTTTTTGAGATAGAGTCTTCCTTTTTTTTTTCTCACTCTGTTGCCCTGGCGGTGGTGTCATAGCTCACAGCACAGTCCTGATCCAGGACTCAGTGTCATAGCTCACAGCTCACAGCTCACAGTCCTGATCCAGGACTCAGTGATCCTCTTGCCTCAGCCTCCTGAGTAGCTGGGACTGCAGGCACCTGCCACAACACTCAGCTAATTTTTCTATTTTTATTTTTTTAATTGTTTTTATCAAATCATAACTTTGTACATTGATGCCTTTATGGAGTTCAGGGTACTGCTTCAATATACAATATGAAATGCTTACATTGAACAAGCTGAAAAAATAATCAAGGACTCTATTCCTTTTACAATAGTGCCAAAGAACATGAAATATTTGGGAATTTACCTAACAAAGTATGTGAAAGACTTCTATAAGGAGAACTATGAAACTCTGAGAAAAGAAATAGCTGAAGATGTTAACAAATGGTAAAACATACCATGCTCATGGCTGGGAAGAATCAACATTCTTAAAATATCCATACTACCCAAAGCAATTTACAGATTTAATGCAATCCCTATTAAAGCACCATTGTCATACTTTAAAGAACTTGAAAAAATAGTACTTTGTTTCATATGGAATCAGAAAAAAGCTTGAATAGCAAATACATTACTCAGAAATAAGAACAAATCAGGAGGTATCACATTACTAGACTTCAGTCTATAATATAAATCTATAGTGATCAAAACAGCATGGTACTGGCACAAAAACAGAGCAGTAGATTTGGAACAGAATAGAGAACCAGGAGATGAACCCTATACTTATCACCATTTGATCTTCAACAAGCCTATCAAAAATATTCAGTGTGGGAAAGACTCCCTATTTAACAAATGGTGCTGGGTGAACTGGATGGCAACCTGTAGAAGTCTGAAACTGGACCCTCACCTTTTACCATTAACAAAAATTGATTCTCACTGGATAAAAGATTTAAACTTAAGGCTCAGCACCTGTGGCTCAAGCAGCTAAGGCACCAGCCATGTACACCTGAACTGGCGGGTTCGAATCCAGCCCAGGCCTGCCAAACAACAATGACGGCTGCAACTCAAACAAGGCCGGGTGTTGTGGCGGGCGCCTGTAGTCCCAGCTACTTGGGAGGCAGAGGCAAGAGAATCGCTTGAGCCCAGGAACTGGAGGTTGCTGTGAGCTGTGACGCCACAGCTCTCTACCCAGGGGGACAGCTTGAGGCTCTGTCTCAAAAAAAAAAAAAGATTTAAACTTAAGACATGAAGCTATAAAAATACTAGAAGAGAGTGCAGGGGAAACACTTGAAGAAATCGGCCTGGGAGAATATTTTATGAAGAGGACCTCCTGGGCTATTGAACCAACACCAAAAATACATCACTGGGATTTGATCAAACTAAAAAGCTTTTGCACAGCCAAGAGCACAGTAAGTAAAGTAAACCGACAACCTTCAGAATGGGAGAAGATTTTTGCAGGTAATGCTTCAGACAAAGGTCTGATAATTTTTCTATTTTTAGTAGAGACAAAGGTTTCACTCTCAGGCTGGTATTGAACTCCTGAGCTCAGGCAATTCACCTGTCTCCACCTCCCAGAGTGCTAAGATTACAGAACTGAGCCACCATACCTGCCTTCAGAAAAAAAGATTTAAGAAGAAAGAGAACACTCACACATTCAGCACTCAGTTAAAGAAGTAAGATATGGGCTTGACGCCTATGGCTCTAGCGGATAAGGCGCCAGGCACCTGAGTTGGCTGGTTCAAATCCGGCCCGGACCTGCCAAACAACAAGGATGGCTGCAACAAAAAAATAGCTGGGAGGGCAGTGCCTGTGGCTCAGTGGATAGGGCGCCGGCCCCATATACCAACGGTAGTGGGTTCGGAACCCAGCTCTGGCCAAACTGCAGCAAAAAATAGCAGGGCGTTGTGGCGGGCATCTGTAGTCCCAGCTAATCAGGGGGCTGAGGCAAGAGAATCGCCCAAGCACAGGAGTTGGAGGTTGCTGTGAGCTGTGACACCACAGCACTCTACCGAGGGTGATAAAATGAGACTCTGTCTTTAAAAATAAAAAAAAATAGCCAGGCATTGTGGCGGGCACCTGTGGTCCCAGCTACTTGGAAGGCGGAGGCAAGAGAATCGCTTGAGCCCAGGAGTTGGAGGTTGCTGTGAGCTGTGATGCCACAGCACTGTACTCAGGGCAACAGCTTGAGGCTCTGTCTCAAAAAAAAGAAGTGAGATATGACTGATGCATCTGAAGCCCCTGTACTTCCTCCTCTTTCCATCCCTTTGTCCCCAAACCCCAACTCCATCCCAGGCCACTACTACACTAAATGCCCTGTTTATCACTGCCATGGATCTTTATATTTGTACAATATGCGCATGAATTCGTAAGCAAGGTATAGGACTCATGTGGGTTGTTAACACTGTGTAAATCATGTCATATTATATGTATTATTTTGTTTGCTCAGCAGTAAGTTTCTGATACATGTATTTGAAATTGCTGATAATCTGGTTGTTTTCTGGTCTAGAAGAGTGGCAATTTCATAAGCTTCAACTTACTAATTCTAGTTGCTTTTGTTTCACTATTTGGTAGTCTTCCTTTATGTGACTATACTACCATTTATCTAAGCTCCCTTTGCTGAATACAGGTATTTAGTTGTTTAGATTGTTGCAGAGCGTTGGTGGTCCCACGGATCTGTGTCTTGCTTCAACCACAAGAATTTGAGTGGAACAGACCCAGGAACTTGCTTTCTTCCAGCCTCCAACAGCTCTCCGACCTCCTCTCCACTTGCAATCTCCAGGACCTCTTCACAGACATCTACTACTTCTGGAGCCAGCTAACACTATTTTTTGTAGTTAACTCCTTATTGCTGACCAACCATGAGTTCCCAGATTGGTCAGAATTGTTCCACCAAGGTGGAGGCAGCCATCGACCACCTGCTCAGTTTACATCTGCGGGCCTCCTGGGCTATTGCCACATGACGACGTGGCTCTGAAAGGCGAGGACTACTTCTTCCACAAATTGATTGAGGAGAACCACTGTGGCAGCTATACCCTCTTCCAGAATATGCAGAAACCATCTCAAGATGAATGGGGTCCAACACAGAATGCAAGGGATGCTGCCATGGCCCGGAGAAGAACCTGAACCAGGCTCTTTTGGATCTTCATGCCCTGGGTTCTGCCTACGCAGATGCCCCCATCCCTGTGGCTCCCTGAGAGTCAGAAGTGAAATTCATCAAGATGGACAACCACCTGCAGCCTCTACAGGCTGGCCGGGCAAGTGTCTCTTGAAAAGGTTCACGCTCAAGCACAGCCAGGAGCCTACCAAGCCCAGCAACCTCTAAGGAGCCCGACTCAAAGTATCAAGGCTTCTGCCTCAGCCTCTCCCTACAGCCACTAGGCAGCTTTTTAATCACCCTGGAGTCTTCTCCCAAGCCTTGGACTAAATGGAAATAAAGCTTTTTTATTTTTTTTTTTTTGAGACAGAGTCTCATTTTGTCACCCTCAGTAGAGCACTGTGGTGTCATAGCTCACAGCAACCTCAATCTCTTGGGTGCAAGTGATCCTCTTGCCTCAGCCTCCCAAGTATCTGGGACTATAGGTGCCAGCCACAACGTCTGCCTAGTTTTTCTATTTTTTTTTGTTTTGTTTTTTAGTTTTTCTATTTTTAATAGAGACAAAGGTCTTGCTCTTACTTAGGCTGGTCTCAAACTCCTGAGCTCAAGCAATCCACCGCCCTCAGCTCCCAAAGTGTTAGGATTACAGGCGTGAGCCACTGTAGTTGGCCTGGAAATAAAACTTTTTGCAGAAAAAAAAATTGTTTAGATTGCTCCCTCCCTCCCCACTCTGAAAACTCTCCTCCACATCTCCTGTGCATGTGCAAGAGTTTCTTTTGAGACATCCATCAAAGTGGATTTGCAATTGCTAGATCATACTGTGTGCAAGGGTCCAACATTGATAGACATTGTAATTGTTCTCTAAAGAGATTCTCTCAATTTACATCTCTCCAAACAGTGTAATGGGATTTCCTTGGCTCCATATCCTCATCTATACTTAGGACTAACAGATTTTTAAATGTTGTTAATATGATGAGTATGAAATGATATCTAATTGTAGCTTTGTTCTTTCAATTCTCTGATTACCAAGGAGATTATGTTTTTATATGTTTATTGATCATTCATATTTACTTTTCTTTTAATTACTCATTCATATATTTCATCCATTTAACTGGATTGCTTAATTTTTATGAATTTATAGGAGATCTTATATATAGTCTTTGTATCTCCTTTTATATATATGTATATGTATATCTCCTTTGTCAGTTACATATTGCTGCAGATAAATACTGTTTCCTAGTTTGTGGCTCATTGCCAGTTTTTTAATGTCATTTTTGATGTTTTGTTTGTTTTCAGACAGTGTCTCAATCTGTTGCCCGGGCTACAGTGCTGTGGCATCAACCTAGCTTATAGCAACCTCAAACTTCTGGGATCAAGTGATCCTCTTGCCTCACCCTCCCACGTAACTGAGACTAAAGCCACCAGCCACAATGCCTGGCTAATTTTTCTATTTTTTATTTTTTGAGACAGAGTCTCACTTTCTCGCCCTCGGTAGAGTGCTGTGACATCATAGCTTACAGCAAACTCAAACTCTTGGGTTCAAGCAATCCTCTTGCCTCAGCCTCCCAAGCAGCTGGGACTACAGGTGCCCACCACAATGCCCAGTTATTTTTAGGGATGAGGTCTTGCTCTGGCTCACTCCAGGTAATCCGCCTCAGCCTCCCAGAGTGCTAGGATTCCAGGTATGAGTCACTGAGCCTGGTCTTAATTTTTCTATTTTGAGTAGAGATGGGGTCTTCCTCTTACTCAGGCTAGTCTTCAAGTCCTAAGCTTAAGCAGTCCACCTGCCTGGGCCTCCCAGAATGCTAGGATTACAGACGTGTGCCACCACACCTAGCCTCATTTTTGATGTTTTAAAATGATCAAGAAGAAAAAATTTAAAAAATAAAAATAAAATAATAATTGAAAGAGTGTTTCTGCTTAAATAAATTCACAAATAATAGATCCATAGGGGGTTATTAAGGAAATAGGTGGGATGTCGCAAGAAATATCCCTAAACTTTTATGTTGGGAACATAAGAGAATCCTTCCACAAATTTGTGGGCTTGAGGACACTCTGATTAGACTAAGTGTAACATTTTCCATGTTCTTATGCATTTGTTAGGGCTTCAGGTTATCTAGAAAGAGCTAGGGGCGGGAAGAAGGGACAGGTTGTGACCAGGGACTAACACTCTGCACACCACAAAACTTATAAATTCTCGCATTCTGGCCTGTCACATATTCCAAAGAGGCAGTAGAAGAGTAGGACATATTACCGCATCTATTTACTATTTATTGGATCTTTACATTGGTACGTGTGGTTCACAGGCTCCAGTTTCACTCTTGCCTGAGACCCAGCACATGTTGGGAGGGGCCTGGGGATAGGTGTGAGTGGGCTCCAGAGGGATCCAGGGCTGCTGTCAAGCCTCCCTCCTCCTCCTCTTTCCGTCCCCCCACCCCTGGTGGAAGTTTTTGCTTTGAGAAGCGAATCTGACATGTGTGGGGGGAGGATGTGTGAGGTGCTGCCCCCGCCGGGCAGTTGTGATCAAGGGGCAGGAATTCCCAGCTCCTTTGCCTCTAGTTGAGTCCGATGGATGTGATTTTAGCTCCACGGGCCTCCGACCAGGCCCTGCTCAGAAAACACGCGCAGGACCTTGCCCCCTTCCCTGTCCTGAACGAATCACCTGCATCAGAATCCTCCTCTCAGGGTCTGCTTCTGAGCACCCCATGGAAAACAGGCATTTGAGGGGCCTCTTTTGTTTTTGTCTTGTTTTTAAGAGAAAAGTTGCAGCACATTTTATGCGCTGGGGGAAAAGTCTGGGAGGGAGAGGACTATTGAGAACGCCGGGCGAAGGGCGCTGCAGGAGGGATGCCTTTGAGGAAGCGCACAGGAGGCCCCTGCCTAAGAGGAGGGCTTGGCTTTTGAGAGTGGTGCAGCAAGCGAGTCCGGACAGAGGAAAGACGACCGGCTAGGTGGCAGGTGAAAATGTCTTCTCATCACTCCCCTCAGTGCCAAGAACAAGCCCATCCAAGCAGCATGGACAGCATTAGAGGTCCGAGGAGACAAAAGAAGGTGCCAACAGTCTGAGAGGGTGAAAGGGTGTCACGGCTAGGGAAACCTCCCAGAGCGCCAAAACCGCTGAGCGCCTACTGGAGCGTGTGGTAGAGACATCCTGTTTTTACAGCGGCCACATCTAGGAGTTCCAGACATCGTGTGTTCCAGCGGCCACGAACTGGGAGTAGCTGGACGCGTGGGATGGATGGATGGAGTTGGGATTCCGTCACCCGAGTAGGACTGAGGCCCAGGGGTTGAGGGCAGTGCTGAAGAAGTGAGCTGAATGATCCTAAGCCTGGTAAGAAGGGCGAGAGGGGAGGGGTTGATGCTGGAAAGACGCGGATGGGGCAAGCAGCTAACTGGAGGCACCAGTTGTCAGGGAGCGGCCAGACGTGGGCGGAAGTACAGAGTACAGTGGAGGCACGATTGGGTCACGTGGAGGCTAAGCTCACTGAAAGGGCTGGGGAGGCTCTAACAGGCAAACCCAGACCAAAATGGAGTGATGCGCAATGCGCTCTTCTTTTGTGTTCTTATATTTCCCAAATATTTCACAACAGCACACATGATTATGTAATCAAAAAAGGGTTATGAGATAAAATCAAGACTATCAACTACTCAAAGGTTACAAAAAATAGAAAAAACACTTTATTCACTAGTAAGTCAATCCCTGCTATTTACAAGAATCCAGTCCACAAAGGTCATAGTTATTGCCATTCTAGAATTGTACCAGTATTTCCCAAAATCATAAAAAATGAGACCCAATGAGAGCTATGTTCCAGAGTGTATGCACTTTCTTTCAAGAAATACCTATTTTTAAATATACATGTGTATGTTGCGTTTGAGTTGGGCAGTGGCTCAACTGTAATCCTAGCACTGTGGGAGGCTGAGGCAGGAGGATCATTTCAGCTCAGGAGCTGAAGACTAGCCTAGGCAAGAGTGAGACCCAGTCTCTACTAAAAATAGAAAAATCAGCCCAACATTGTGCTAGGCACCTGGAGTTCCAGCTACTTTGGAGGCTGAGACAGGGGCCTGCCTGAACAAGGAGTTTTAGGTGCTGTGAGCTGTGACTCCATAGCTCTCCACCGAGGGTGACAAAGTGAGACTCTGTCTCAAAAATAAATAAATAAATAAGGCATGATTCATTTGGCAGCACAAACCTGAGTCGTGTGTTAAGTAGGGAATTTCCACTACTGCTTTTTAAAAAAGTATCTCATATTTTAAAAATTTTGTAAAGGGTTCCATTTTTAAAAAATTAAACATTTTGCTCCTGTTCAAAGATAACAAATGTGCTGCTACATTCTTAACACATCCTTAAGAGCAAACTACAGATTTTCAACAAAATCCAGACTCTACCAGGAAAAAAGTTATATGATTTGTCACATACAAAGTAGATACCACACCCAGGGACAATTTGGCAGGACTTCAGAGTTCAGAATGGGAACAAATAGTTTCAGATGGGTTCTAAGGAGACAAATCTAACAGAAAAAAAAACAAGAAGAGCTGTCCAAAGTGAAACCAAATGCCTCGGAGACACAGAATGTTGAGTCTGGAGCACACAAGATTACGAATTCTCCACTAATGGCTGGGAGGTTTCCGTAAGTCGCTTAACACGCCAGGAGCGAGTGGGGTGTGTTACTAGGGTCCTTTGAAGCTCCCCAAACCACGATCCCACTGCTTCACTCTGTCTGCTAGAAGAAGGAAGCAGAGGTGAGGGACGGTGGAGGAGTCTGTCATGGAAGGAGAAGATGGGTTGGAGCAAGCGTCACACAGATCAATCACCAGCACCTAACAATAAATGTGAGGACCTCTGGCCTCCAACATCCACCTATGCTGCACTACAAAGTCCAAGGTAAAGTTCATTGCTTTCTGTGGGCACCAAATCCTGAGGCCGTGCTCACATACAAAGCACTCAGAGCATATCTAGGCTCGGCGCCTGTGGCTCAACAGGCTAAGGCACCAGTCATGTACACCTGAGCTGGCGGGTTCGAATCCAGCCCGGGCCCGCCAAACAACAATGACAGCTGCAACCAAAAAATGGCCAGGCGTTGTGGCAGGCGCCTATAGTCCCAGCTACTTGGGAGGCGGAGGCAAGAGACTCACTTGAGCCCAGGAATTGGAGGTTGCTGTGAGTTGTGATGCCACAGTACTCTACCCAGGGTGACAGCTTGAGGCTCTGTCTCAAAGAAAAAAAAAAAAAAAGAATGCATATCTAGGAATTGTTAAAGATTATCACCTGGGAAGAATCCTGGGAAGAATTAAAACATTTAAAAATTAAAGTGGAGCAGTCATAGACGCTAAGAATAAATTCACACACACCTACGCGTCCAAGAATTCTAGGGTGAGAACTACTTAACTAGATCACTCAGAAAGTACCTGACCTGAATATTTTGTAAGTCATGTATGGCACCAAAAACACCCCCAAATGAAGTAAACTTCTAACTTGGTTTACCTCAGTGAGAGTTTGATCATGGAGATGGCGGTGCTATCCCAGCAGCACTCACCATGTGACACCAGTGTCTGCTCTGATTGGTCAGTATCTGCAATATACCAGCTACTTATATGTCTAACGTCACCTGAGCATTGGTGGGAAATAATGTGATGATATCACACCTGCCCGCCACTGTGAGTCCCTGAGGCCGAGGCCAACAGCTGCTGTGGCTCTAGAAAAATAGATATTTTCATCAGTGTAAGCATTTTTAATCAATACATGTAAATAACATGCATATAACACTTTCTCCAGTAGTTTCAGGGATGGCCATAAAGTTCATGTGCAATTTAAAATAGTTACAACTATTTAAATTGTATAGAGGAGCCCTGTATATAGGAACCTCATTTAATCTTTTTCTTCATACATTGGGTGTCCATTGGTAGAAGCCACTTCCAAATACTTGTGACCAAACCATGTAATACTGGACTCTAACACATACACATGAACACTAAAATACAGACAAACATATTTTCCATAATCTTGAAGGACATACGTGAATGAATGTGATGTGTCCTTGTCAAGGGTGATTGTTTGCCGGGTATCTGTATATACCCACGACTCACAACTGCAAATGTGCAGGGAGCCCTAAAGTGCTTGCTGGAGACCTCTAAAAATAAATTTCTTGACTCTGGAATTTAATCTTGCACATACAGAGATGCAGCAAAATAAAAATATGAAAACAACGCTATAGACCCAAAACTTAACCATTAAACTTCAAATGTTTCTGAAGAAGGGAATTTCATCAACAGTGTTTTGTCCAACTAAACTCAGAGCCAAGGTTGCCCCAAGAACCAGTGAGGGAAGAAGCAGCCCTTCGCTCAGAGGACACACGTCAGAGGCCATTGCTAGCGTTGAGTAGCTGCTAATAAAGTCAGCTGGAATTAGGCACAAAAGAACTCAAGCTCAGCTGTTTCGATTGAGGTAACTGACAAAAGACTCCATGAAAGGCCTATTCCGTAGTTGCACTTGATCAGATTTAAACAGGTACACATACACACATTGCCCTTCATCTTTCCAACAGCTAATATTTTCTCTATGAATAAAAGCCTGGAAAAACTAATCTGACTTAGTGTCATGGAATGGGAGAATTGAGGGATGAAATGGAAACCCAAAGCTTTGACTCTCAGACCTTTTGCCTCTTCCTTTATACCTTGTCACCCTTCCTGGGTAGAGAAGGACTATTCAAGGGCCAAAGGCTTATGTATCCAACTGGACAAAGACTGTGGCCATCAGTCGTCAGCCTTGACTTGTATAAACAATGGTTTGGGAAGATCATCCTGATACACGTATTAGACTTATTTGCTCCGTAGGGCTACATTCTAATCCAGGCAGTGTCCAGCTGTATTATAACAGGGTTTCTATGAATAGTACTCATAGCTTTCACATAAAGACAGGCAACTCTGAAATTTTTTCTTTTTTTTTTCTTCTTTTTGTCATTTTTTTTTACATAGTTTATCTTCTTCTTTTTTTTTTTTTGAGACCAAGTCTTACTATGTCACCCTCAGTAGAGCACTGCGGCATCACAGCTCACAGCAACCTCAAACTCAGGTTTAAGTGATTCTCTTGCCTCAGCCTCCCAAGTAGCTGGGACTACAGGCGCCCAACACAACCCCAGCTATGTTTTTGTTGTTGCGGTTGTCATTGTTTTTTAGCTGGCCCAGACTGGTTCAAACCCGCCAGCCGCAGTGTATGTGGCCTGTGCCCTACCCACTGAGCTATGAGTACTGCAATGAAACTTATTTTTTTTCATTCCTTGATATCTTTTTTTTTTTCATTCCTTGACATCTTTTATGAGCACCTGCATATCCAAGGAGACGTTCATGATGTCCCGTGGCTTCCAGTTCACTTCAGTGGACAGTAAACAATGACTGGCTGCAGGACCATGAGTTGCTCTACTTCCCTGGGCCTCAGCGTCCTCATCTATAATTGAAACCTTAGACACAAGACTTTCCGTTGTCCACCTAAGTCTAAGCTCCAAGGATTCAAAATAAAGTTGCTGGAATTAAAAATTAAAAAGTTCAGGCTCAGGCAGCACCTGTGGCTCAGTGGGTAGGCCACCGGCCCCATATACCAAGGGTGGTGGGTTCAAACCCATCCCCGGCCAAACTGCAACAAAAAAATAGCCGGGCATTGGGATGGGCACCTATAGTCCCAGCTACTCGGGAGGCTGAGGCAAGGGAATCACCTAAGCCCAGGAGTTGGAGGTTGCTGTGAGCTGTGTGATGCCACGGCACTCTACCGAGGGCGATAAAGTGAGACTCTGTCTCTACAAAGGAAAAAAAAAAAGAAGTTCAGGCTCAGAGCCAAAAGCTCAGTGGTTAGGTCACCGGCCACATGCACTGGGGCTGGTGGGTTCGAACCCAGCCTGGGCCTGCTAAACAACAATGATAACAACAACAACAACAAAATAGCTTGGCCTTGTGGCAGGTGCCTATAGTCCCAGCCACTTGGGAGGCTGGGGCAAGAGGATCACTTAAGCCCCAGAGTTTGAGGTTGCTGCTGTGCTACAGCAAGGCGACATAGTGAAACTCTGTTTTAAAAAAAAAAAGAAGAAGAAGAAAAAGTTCACGCTGGTCCTGGTGGCTCATGCCTGTAATCCTAGCAGTCAGGGAGCTCAAGGTGGGTGGGTTGCCTGAGTTCAGGAGTTTGAGACTAGCCTGAGCCTGAGCCAGAGCAAGACCTCATCTCTAAAAGTAGCCAGGCACTGTGGTAGGCACCTGTAGTCCCAGCTACTTGGGGGACTGAGGCAAGAGGATCACTTGACCTCAAGAGTTTGAGATTGCTGTGAGCAATGACACCATAGCACTCTGCTGAGGGCAATAAAGTGAGATTCAGTCTAAAAAAAAAAAAAAAGGAAGAAAAAGTTTCTCTTGAAAGAAAAAAAAAGCTCAAGTACATAAAAATGTCCAAAGCCTCCATTTAAAAAGTGTTAAGACCAAGCACTGCTGTCTCACACCTCTGACCCTAGCACCCTGGGAGGCCCACGTGGGAGGATCACTTGAGGCCAGGAGCTCAAGACTAGCTTGAGTAAGAGCCGCCATCTGTACTAAAAATAGAAAAAATAAGCCAGGTGTGATGGCATGTGACTGTAGTCCCAGCTATTTGGGAGACTAAGGCAAAAGGATCACTTGAACCCAAGAATCTGAGATTGCTGTGAGCTATGATAACACCACTGCACTCCAGCCTGGGTGACAGAGCAAAATCCTGTCTCAAACTCCTCCTCTACCACTAAACCCATAAAACAGTATCAACACTTCCATAGAGAGCTGCCCCTTCAAAGCAGAGCTACACATCCCATTGGCCAAAGACAGCTCAGTGATCCTTGTAAACAGCTTCAGTCCCTGAGGCAGCCTCTCTCCCCACCCACTGGGCCAGAGGAGCAGTGTATTCGTGACTAGTGGGGGCTATTGACTGTCATCCACACAGCACAGCTGCCAGTCCCGGGAACGTCCAACCAGGAGACAGGCGCTTCTCTGGGATTTCATGCTGAGGCGAGCTTGATTGAAGCCTGCGCTACCCATGCATGGGTTTCTACATGAAAGAGGCAATACTTTGCCTTTTTTGCTTTAGTGAGTTTGAATCGGTGTCCTGTCACCAGCTCCAGAAAGATTCTGACCAATACATAATCTGGTATTAGGTTGTAAAGTCTCCCTCCACTCCCAGAGCAGCTGAATGTGTCTCTCTTCACACTGAGCCACCATCTTCCTGGAGCCAAACCTGCCCCCAACTCATGCATTAACACTTTGCTTACACTAAAACAGAAAATGGGCTGGGCATGGACCGAATTTTCACTTCCTACATGTGCAGAAGGGGAGAGCAGAGTGGATATGTCCTCACCGTCCCATCTACAACTCCATGCAGAGGGGACACAGAACTGTACCCAAGACGGGACAGGGGGGCTGTGGAGAGGGGAAATCTAAGCTTGGTCTAGGCCAGGAATAGTGGTTCTTTGAGCTCAAGGGAACCTTAAATGCATGTGGTTCCACTTTGCTTTTCACAAATACATAAGCCAAGGCCAAGTATTCTGTCATCAGGGTATACACTCAAAACCAAGGGGACAATTCAAGTCTTCAGAAAAGAAAAGTTTTTAACATATAGACTCGTCAAAAGGAAAAGAAAAAAACAGAATTGACTGCGTCTGAAAAAAGGTTGTTTCCTATCACTATAAGATCAGGTCGAGACCAGCTGACGATCCAGCACCAATTCTTGTGCTGGGTAGGAGGCTGCAGGTCGAAGGCACACGTTCCTTTCGAGTGTAAGAGCCGATGAAAACTCTAGCACTGAATTGCTCCCTGTGGAACCGGGAATACTAGTTTCTTCCTTAGTGTGAAAGCAGGCTGGGGCATCTGCTTCTTCGTTCCCCCTGCATCCGCTTGTCGACTCACATCATCATTGACAACGGTGAGGATGGATAAGATGTCTTCCTTTCTGCAGACAGAGAAGAAAAATTTTCTCAGTCAGAAGGCAAAAACTACATCCTAGGTCTTAGAAAGATAACAGACAATCACACCACTGCCAGGAAGGAAGGAAGGAAGGGAGGGAGGGTCTCAAACAGATAAATAAGTAGCATTAATAATCCCCTCTCTATTATTGGCTTAGGAAGAGATACAAAGATAAACATGACACAGTCCCTGAATTTAAAACACTTAGAGTACAGACATAAAACATTTATCAAGCATGGCATATACACAATGTCCACAATACAAGGCAGAATGTGACCAAGTCCATATGAAAAGTAGGTCAAAGTTCCATTGAGAGCACAGAGGAGGAAGCATTTCTGGTTGGAAGGAAGAGCAAAAACTCCATGGAGGAGGTAGCATTTGAGCCTGGGACGGTAGGACATATAGCATTTACCAGAACATTCTGGAGGTGGGCGAAACATATCACTGGAAGCAAAAATAACCTCTGGAGTTACACTCAATTTTCAGTTGTGGCTCCGTTGCTCACTAATTGTGTGACTTTAGGCAGGTTACTTACTTCTCTGTGCCTCAGCATTAAGTGGGAACCACGGTAATCCCAATCTTAGAGACTGCCTTGGGAATTAAATAATGTATTTTAGGTAAAGCACTTAGAACACTGGCTACACTATTCCATTGACCATTTTCTTAGCATTATTATTACTACTCTCCTCTTCCTCCTCCTTCTCATCATGATCATCACCATCTTTCAGGTGGAGGATGCAAGCCCTGCCTAGTTCTCTATCCCTGGGTCTTGCTTTGCACTAGCTGTTTTCTCTGTTCCCATATCTTCCGATGGCTGATCCCTTCTCATTACATAGCTTCCCCTGAAATATTACCTCCACCAAGAAGCCTTTTCAAGTAGCCCCTGCCCTGCTCTCTGTACCATTATGTCATGATCCCCTTTTCATATGTTCATGGCAGTCACCACTTCCTGAAATTGTCTTATTAACTTAAATATTAAACATTGAAAACCATACAACATGGATGAAATACATTGAAGAGGACACTAAAAAAATGGAAGTATGTCTCATGTTCATGGATTAAAAAAATTAATCTTTTTAAAATAACCATACTACATAAGTGTTCTATAGATTTAATGTAATCCCTACCAAATACCAATGAAAAGCCAGGTGTATGGGTACATTTATAGTCTCAGCTACTCAGGGGACTGATAAGGGACAATCACTTGAGCCCAGGAGTAAGGCCAGGCTGGGCAACACAGTGAGAACCTATCTCTTCACAAAAATAGAAAAAACAGCTGCAAAATTCATATGTAGCAAAAGCAATTCTGAACAAAAAGAAAGCTGGAGGTATAATACCACCTGACTTTGAAATGTACTACAAAGCTATAGTAAACAAAACAGTAAGATACTGGCATAAAAAGAGAAATGCAGATTAAAAGAACAAAATAGAGAGCTTAGAAATGAATTCATGTATCTACAGCTGACTTTTTTTTTTTTATAATTTTCAGCTGGGGCAAGGTTTGAACCCAATATCTCCAGTATATGGGGCTGGCGCCCTACTCCTTGAGCCACAGGTGCCATCCTACAGCTAACCGATTTTTGACAAAGAATCCAAGAACATACATTGGAGAAAAGGCAATGTCTTCAAAAAATGGTGCTAGAAAAATTGAATATCCACATGTAGAACAATGACACTTACCTTTCACTATAAATAAAAATCAACTTAAAATGGATTGAAGCCTTAAACATAAAACCTGATACTATGAAATTACTGGAAGAAAACAAACCACCTCACTCCAGTTAGAATGGCTATTATCAAAAAAAAAAAGAAAAGAAAGAAAGAAAAAAGAAAACAAGTGTTTGCAAGGATGTAGAGGGATTATACATTAGTACAGGCATTATGTAAAACAGTATGGAGGTTCCTCAAAATATTAAATATATGATCCAGCAATCTCACTACTGAGTATATATATCCAGAGAAAATAAAATCAGTATTCAAAGAGATAGCTGCACTCCCATGTTTATTTCAGCACTATTTGCAGTAGCCAAGATAGGGGATCAACCTAAATGCCCCATAAGAGATGAATGGATAAAGATAATGTGGTGAATATACACAAAGGAATACTATTCAGCCATAAAAATAAACAAAATCCTGTCATTTGCAACAACATGGATGACCCTGGAAGACATAATATCAAGTGAAATAAATCGGACATCAGAAAAGAAAAATTTAAAAACCCAGTATGTTCTCACTCATATGTGGAATCTAAAACAAAAAAAAAGTTGATATCAAGAGAATCGCTTAAGCCCAAGAGTTTGAGTTATTTTGTGGTATACAATATATAAAAGATGCCACAGCACTGTATTGAGGGCAACATAATGAGACTCTGTCTCAAAAAAAAAAAAAAAAGAAGTTGATATCATGGAAGCAGAGAGTACAACACTGGTTATGAAAGACTTGGGAGGAAGGGGGAAGAGACGATGGGAAAAGGTTGGTCAATGGTACAAAGTTACAATTAAATGGGAGGAATTAATTCTGGTGTTCTTATTTTTTCCCCAAGAGATTTAGGGGTTACAAACGGAGTTTTATAACATGGATAGACTGTATGGTGGTGAAGTCTGGGCTTTTGGTGTACATTGTATGGAGATGTTTTATCATTAGCCCTATTCCATTCTCCCTGAATTCTAGAGTGGGTGACTATAGTTAATAATGAGATATTGTATACCACAAAATAACTAAAAGAGAGGATTTATGGGGGGTTTGGTTTGTTTGTTTTGGAGACAGAGTTTCACTTTTTTGCCCTTGGTAGAGTGCTGTGGCATCACAGCTTACAGCAACCTCAAACTCTTGGGCTCAAACAATCCTCTTGCCTCAGCCTCCTGAAGAGCTGGGACTACAGGTACCCATCACAAAGCCTGGTGATTGTTTTAGAAACAGGATCTCAAAGAGGGACCTGGAACATATTCTCCTGAGTAAATCTCAAGGACGGACCCGGAACATACTCTCCTGAGTAAAGTATCTCAAGAATGGAGGAAAAAGTATGCAATGTACTCAGTACTTCTATGAAACCAACTTATATTTACTCACACTTTCTTATGAAAGATAGAACACAGCAATAGCCCAGGATGAAGGAGAGAAATGGAGAAGGAAGGGAGGGGTGGGGGAGGTTTGATAGAGGGAGAGTAAAAGGCAGGACCACACCTATGAAGCATATTGCAAGGGTACAAGTCAAATCTGTCAAGTGTAGAACATAAATGTCTTAACACAATAATCAAGTAAATGAGGTAAAAGCTATGTTGATTGGTTTGATGTAAGCACATCAGATTGTATAAAAAAAAACACATTGTACCCCACATATGCATAAATGTATTCATGATCTATGTGTATATGACTTAATAAAAAAAAATAAGAAAAAAAAGAAATAGGATCTCACTCTTGCTTAGGTCGGTCTCAAACTCTTGAGTTCAGGCAATCTATCACCTCGACCTCCCAGAGTGCTAGGATTACAGGGATGAGCCACTGCATCAGGCTAGAAGAGAAGCTTTTGGAAGTACTCAAATTCTTGGGGTGGTGTATATACTAACTACCCTGATTTGATCAGTAAACAAGGTGTATATATATATACAGGATTTATATTATATGTAAATATTAAACTGTACCCCCATAAACAAGTACAATTATGATGTGTCAGTTAAAAAATAAATAAAAGGGGGCTGGGCGCAGTAGCTCACACCTGTGATCTTAGCTCTCTGGAAATGGGCATGGTGGCTCACGCCTGTAATCCTAGAACTCTGGAATTTGGAGGGTGAGGGTGTGTGGAGCTCAGGAGTCTCTAAAAAAAAAAAGAAAGAAGAAATTCCTACAGTAGCAAAAAATAGGCATTGCTTAGTCAGGCTTGTATACTATCTCCTTTTAGTAAACTGTTGAATATAAATCAGGTATTGAGCCCAGGAATTTGAGGTTGCTGTGAGCTATGATGCCATGGCACTCTACCCAGGGCAATAAAGTGAGACTATGTCTCAAAAAAAAAAAAAAAAGAAAAAGAAAGAAAGAAAAGAAACAAATATATATATATGTAATGATTTTTAAATTTTGTATTATTTGTCATCCCCCCTTGGACTCTTAGTTCCACAGAGAGATTTTCATCTCTCTGGTCCGCAACTGCTCCCCAACCCCTAGTTCAGCATCCAGTATAGTAGGCACATAGCAGGCCCTCAACAGATACTGCCTTGTTCCTAAAGACAGACATTGGGCTCGGCACCCAGAACTCAGTGGTTAGGCCGCCAGCTGCATACACTGGGGCTGGCGGGTTCACAACTTGCCTTGGTCAACTAAACCAACAATGACAACTACAACAAAAACATAACCGCGTGTTGTGGTGGGCACCTGTAGTCCCAGCTAAAGCTACATGAATCAGGGTTTTTGCCCTAGAGAATCACTTAAGCCCAAGAGTTTGAGGTTGCTGTGAACTGTGATGCCACAGCACTCTACTGAGGGTGACATAGTAAGACTCTGTCTCAAAAAAAAAAAAAAGACATAGACTTTGGCCTTTGACAGCTGTGGGAGTCTCGAGGGGTTGATAATGAAGAGAGAAAAGTGACTCAAGTGACTCCAGTCTTGAATTCCCAGAACAGCATGGTGGCCATTCCTAGAAATGGGAATTTAGGAGCAAATGCTCCTTGAGAAGGCTGGAAGGTCCATACAGAATATGTCGTCCAGGGCAACACAAAAGTAGTATATCTGGCAGGCAGTGAATGAGGTTGGCTCAGGCAGTCATTCATTAGCCCAACAAATATTTATCGAGCCCGCAACATATCAGATACGGTGTCAGGTGCTAAAGCTGAATCAGGGTTTTTGCCCTCTGGGAATTCTCAGATGAGTAGACCAGAGATGGCAATTTGGGAGACATATTCATGGAGGCATCAGTGGCCTCTCAGTCCCTCTGCCAGGAGAGGAGCTGGGGAAGAGGAACTTGTAAGTGCAGGGAAGAGTCTGGTGACAGCCCGATTCCAGGGTCCCTAAATCAAGGATGTGGCAGAAGGGAAGTTGTTAGGCAGATAGAACGCCCAGGCCAGCACAGAGGTAGGTGCTTGGCAAATATGAGTGCCTGGTAAATTAGAAAGGAAGGAACAAATGAAAACCTTCCGTGCCTTTGTTCATGCTGTTCCCTCTGCCCAGCATGTCTTTCACCTGGTTCTCTACCTAACATCACTTTGCCATTGCTAGAAGCCTCTTCTGATCCTCCATCACTCGATGAGGTGCTTGTCCCATGTGTTTCCATAACAACTGTGCTTCACGGCACGTATTTACCACCTGGGATGCTCTTCCCTGTCTGTCTGTCTGTGGCTCAAGCTTATGAGCAACATGCGGCCTGGGATTGTGTCTTTCTTAATTCCATATCTTCCTTTTTAGTTCTATGCTGGTACTCAATGAAAGATTGTTAGGGATGGATGGATGGATGGATGGATGGATGGATGAACAGGCAGGTGCACGGAAAAACTCCGAACTCTCACCTTGGGACCAACTTCTTCAGACAATTGCATAGAGATTGAATATACCAGCTGCCTTTCTCCACGTCCCTGAAGCACTTGTAGCCGGGGACAGTGGCCAGCCCAAGCAGGAAATCTGCCTCGACAGGAATGCTATCCTGAAGTGTGGGCTCAGGGCTCCAAGCATCTGCTTCAATGGATACAGAGGACTGTATCTTTCCACCTTGGCAGGCCTGGAAGAAAAACAGCTTAGGTTTTTCAGCCAGTCCAGGGCACTGCTGGGCTGTGAAGTGAGACGTGATCTCCCGAATGGGAATGAGGACCCCATCGGAAGAGTAGACAGCCCCCACATTTCCATGGGTCAGAACACAGAACACGAAGCAGTCCCCGTCAGCATGGCCCGGATGATGCTTCTGCTCCTGAAGAACCTGGTCCATCTTCCCTTTGGTCACATCATCATACTTGTGCACTGTGAAGCCGAGCCACTCAAACACGTGTTTAAGGCACTCTGCAAGAAAAGGAGGGGAGGAGGAAGCGATGAAATGCAGCAGAACAAAATAAAATGAGGAAGCAAAACAATGTTCTAAAGATTGCCCAGCAAATAGTCTAACGTTCTGGCTTTTTTACTTTCGTAACAACAAAATCTGACAATGAGCCTGCCTTCCTGTAGTACTCAGTGCTGTCACAACAGTCCTGAGAATCAGCAGGTAACAGTGTTTCATCCCGTTTCACTCAGAAGGAGGCTGGAGTCTACAACTCTCCCATGGTCACGCGCTCGCTAGAGGAGGAGCCAGAGCTCAAGGCCAGGTTTCCTTGTGTGACCCGGTATGCTCTCTCCACACAACAGAGGTGTAAATAGTCAGGGACTCTTGGTGCTCTTTAGTAGACTGGTGATACCCTAAAGTTATACAGGAGGCTTAGAAATATTTATGACATCATCCTTACATTTATATGGATGATAAAAGTTACAGAAGAGAAAATGGGAAAAAAAATAATTTTAAGATCGCCAGCAGACAGAGCAACTTAAATATCCAACTTGCATTTGATGAACTACTTCTGACTGTTCTTACCAGCATCGTTGTCAGTCCCAGGTCTGTCACTTAGGGTGGTAAATTTGTGGTTGTTGACAATGATACAGTGGCCTCTGTATTTCCCATTCATCCTGTACATAGCTGTCTCCTTGAAAAAGAGATAGAACCATTAAGTAGGACTCCTCAACTGAGTGTTGAAATGTTTCTAATGAAGTAACTACTCCAGTGGGGACCTTTTGAGAAAGAGCAGGGTACATCTCTCTCTCTCTTTTTTTTTAGACAGAGTCTTGCTTTGTTGCTGCAGGAATGGGGACCAAAGACCCCATTCTTGGCAAAAGAAAGCACCCTCATAAAATTTGCTTTGTTCTGAGTGAGTCAGAACAAAGAAAATTCAGCAAGTTTACATTTAAGCTAGCCATTGCTAGCAAGCTTCCTGCCTTTTCTGAAATTCTAGCCTGTTGGGGATACAGCTTACAGACACCCCAGTCTCTGAGCACTCTGAGGAAAAATGGTCCTAGAAGAGGCTATGACAAGACCTAGAAAGATACATTAACTAGGTCATCTCCTGCCTAGTAAACAGGTAAAGCAGATACCCATTGAGATTTGCATTTGCCTGAGACAGAGATCAAGGGAATAGCTCCAGCCCTGAGATATGGGCAGAAGAGCTTATATCTCTTATGCAGAGGAAGTTCCTCTGTGATGGGGATGGGAGGAAAATGCCTCCCTCCCACCAATTCCTCAGAGGAGATTAATGCTGGTGACATTTTACTGTACAGGGAACTAGCAGAATATTAACACCTCCCTACAAATCTGTGTGTGTGATCTCAAGCGGGAGGCTCTCCCAACACAAGGCTCAGATTTCAGATTTCTCAAGGCTACCCTTAAGGTTAATAATAATAATAACAATAGGAGCTGATATGCTCAATCAGAGAAAAAGCTGGCATCTTTGTTCCCTCCCTCATCTTACCCTGTGGGCAAATAGATTTCAATAAAAGCAAAATGGAGCAAACACTCGGCCCACAAAAGGCCAATGGACCCCTCAGCTCCCACTTTTAATTCAACTGTATGTCTCATGTCTCTTTCTTTACCCTCATTTCTAACTCTGTATTTCTTCAGTGGTCACTGCCAGTTTCCAAGGGTCTTAGCGGACCATGCCCCAGGGTGGGACCCAACACTTTGTTACCCTTGGTAGAGTGCTGTGGTGTCACAGCTCACAGCAACTTCAAACTCTTGGGCTCGAGCAATCCTCTTGCCTCAGCCTTCCAAGTACCTGGGACTACAGGGATTCACCATAATGCCAGGCTGTTTTTAGAGATGGGAGTCTCACTCTTGCTCCGGCCAGTCTCCAACTCCTGAGCTGAGGCAATCTACCTCAGAGATGATACCTGAGAAGGTTGAGGTCTAGGAGAACAGGTCTTCTCAAGGAGACCACAAGGATACACCTGCAGGGTCCTCTCCATGGTGACTCAGCTCTTGGGAAGAGCTATACATTTAACTTCCTGGAACTTGGAAATTTCCAAGTTCTGTGAAATATTGTGGTTCTGTAGGGGCTAGAATATCATCTCGTACTTGATTCAAACTGGCCAATAAGAAGGGTACCTGGATATTGAACTCGAGTTGGAAGAGGCAAGTCTGGTGTCAAAATGGAGGGCCGTGATCCAAAGGAACCAAAGCAGTTGAGAAAACTCTTTATTGGTGGTCTGAGCTTTGAAACTACAGATGATAGTTTAAGAGAACATTTTGAGAAATGGGGCCCACTCGCTGATTGTGTGGTAACGAGAGATCCCCAAACAAAAAGCTCCAGGGGCTTTGGTTTTGTGACTTACTCTTGTGTGGAAGAGGTGGATGCAGCAAGGTGTGCTCGGCCACACAAGGCTGATGGGCGTGTTGTGGAACCACAGAGAACTGTTTCTAGAGAGGATTCTGCAAAGCCTGGTGCCCATCTCACAGTGAAGAAAGTTTTTGTTGGTGGTATTAAAGAAGATACAGAAGAATATAATTTGAGAGACTACTTTGAAAAGTATGGTAAGATTGAAACCATAGATGTTATGGAAGACAGGCAGAGTAGAAAAAAGAGAGGATTTGCTTTTGTAACTTTCGATGATCATGATACTGTTGATAAAATTGTTGTTCAGAAATACCACACTATGAATGGGCATAATTGTGAAGTGAAAATGGCACTTTCTAAACAAGAGATGCAGTTTGCTGGATCAGAAAGAGGTCATGGAGTTGGATCTGGCAACTTTATAGGTCACGGAGGAAACTTTGGAGGTGGTGGAGGTAATTTTAGCCGTGGTGGAAACTTTGGTGGAAGAGGAGGACATGGTGGTGGAGGTGGTGGCAGCAGAGGTAGTTATGGAGGAGGTGATGGTGGATACAATGGATTGGGAGGTGATGGTGGGAACTATGGTGGTGATCCTGGTTACAGCAATAGAGGAGAATACGGGGGTGGTGGATCAGGATATGGACACCAAGGTGGCGGATATGGTGGTGGAGGAGGATATGATGATTACAATGAAGGAGGAAATTTTGGAGGCAACTACGGTGGTGGTGGGAACTATAATGATTCTGGAAATCATAGTGGACAATAGCAATCAAATTATGGACCTATGAAAGGGGGCAGTTTTGGTGGAGGAAGCTCGGGCAGTCCATATGGTGGTGGTTATGGATCTGGTGGTGGAAGTGGTAGATATGGTAGCAGAAGGTTCTAAAAACAACAAACAGAAAAGGGCTACAGTTCTTAGGAGGAGAGAGAGCGAGGAGTTGTCAGGAAAGCTGCAGGTTCCTTTGAGACAGTTGTCCCAAATGCATTAGAGGAACTGTAAAAATCTGCCACAGAAGGAACGATGATCCATAGTCAGAAAAGTTACTGCAGCTTAAACGGGAAACCCTTCTTGTTCAGGACTGTCATAGCCACAGTTTGCAAAAAGTGCAGCTATTGATGAATGCAATGTAGTGTCAATTAGATGTACATTCCTGAGGTCTTTTATCTGTTGTAGCTTTGTCTTTTTCTTTTTCTTTTCATTACATCAGGTATATTGCCCTGTAAATTGTGGCAGTGGTACCAGTAATAAAAAATTAAGTAATTTTTAACTTTTCAAAAAAAAAAAAAAAAAAAGAAGGGTACCTGTGGGGTGGAACTTTTTGACTGTTGATAAAAAGGGAAAGACCAAGCCAGTTGGGGAGCGCAGCCATTTGGAATTCTTCTATACTGTAAGGTCCCAGCTGGTGAATAAAGCCCTTCCTCTTATAAACACGTTTGGGTGCTCTTTCTCTCCGTTGGGCCCTGTCTTCCTGCAACACTGGGATTACAGGTGTGAGCCACTGTGCCTGCACATCTCTTAATGACAGTTGTTTAAATACTGTTTTTATACTTTAGTTGAAATCCCTTAAAATACTTAAGTCACAAGTCACATATTGAAAGTTGGTGATTCTGACCATTCTGTACTCAGTTTTGCTGTTAAACTATGATCTGAATACAATTTCAAAGATTCTTTTTAAGTCCTGGAGCCTAGTGAGACTCTGTCTCAAAAAAAAAAAAATAGTAGGGTGGCACCTGTGGTTCAGTGGGCAGGGCACCAGCCCCATATACCAGGGGGGCAGGTTCAAACCCGGCCCCGGTCAAACTGCAAAAACAAAAAATAGCTGGGCATTGTGGCAGGCGCCTGTAGTCCCAGCTACTTGGGAGACTGAGACAAGAGAATTGCCTAAGCCCAGGAGTTGGAAGTTGCTGTGAGCTGTGATGCCATCGCACTCTACCAAGGGTGACAAAGTAAGACTCTATCTCTAAAAAAAAAAAAAAAAAGTTATAATAAAAAAATAATAATTCGGCTCGGCGCCTGTGGCGCAACGAGCTAAGGTACCAGCCACGTACACCTAAGGTGGCGGGTTCGAATCCAGCTGGGGCCCGCCAAACAACGACAACTGCAACCAAAAAAAAAAAAATGGCTGGGTGTTGTGGTGGGCGCCTGTAGTCCCAGCTACTTGGGAGACAGAGGCAGGAGACTCGCTTGAGCCCAGGAATTGGAGGTTGCCGTGAGCTATGATGCCACAGCACTCTGTCCAGGGTGACAGCTTGAAGCTCTGTCTCAAAAAAAAAAAACAAAAACAAAACAATAATTCTAAGACGGAATGCCATGTCCTGATTCAAATTCAGACTTCACCTGCTTTGACTGGAAAATCTCAATTATCAGAGTTAGAAAACAGAATATGTATTTTAATATTGTCAAATCCAGCATTTTTGCACAAGCTTCTTCAGTTTTGGATTAGCAATATGAAGAAAGCATAGGTAAGGATTTGAGAAGATAACTAAAATAAAAAACAGGTTTTCTTTTTTTCAGATGGTAGAGATCTGCAGTGATCTGATTTCCTCCAAAAACAAAGAAATCTCCTTTTTAACTTTATAAAAATAATATACAAGCCAGTGCAGTGGCATGCACCCGGGGTCCCAGCTCCTCAGGAGACTGAGGTGAGAAGAGCCTTTGAGCCTAGGAATTTGAGATCAGCCTGGGCAGCATAGCAAGAACCCTATTTAAAAAAATAATAATAAAATAAAATAAATATATATATACACACACATATGTATGTATATATACACACACACACATAATCAAAGTAGGAATTTAAAAAACATGTGCAGTTATTTTTGAAGGCTATTGTAAAGAGCAAGCAATGACAAATTTGCTGAGTTGGCTTCAGAGAAGCCTCAGTACAATTAGCCTCTGTGAAACTGATCTCTTGAAAACTAGGTACATCTTTGATCCAAGCAGAAAAGAAATGCCTTCAGTGGATTAAAAAAAAAAAAAAAAAAATTCCCCTCTCCAGAAGTAACCCAGAGGGTATGCATGACTGAAAATGTAATAGCATTACTTCCATAGCCAAAGGTAATGATCAATACTGAACAAGGCAGCAAGAACAGAGGTAATCACAAAGGGGGAAAGAACCAAGTCAGAAACAAACAGCTCTAAGCCCTCAAAGCCATTAAGGGCTGTTCCCTACCTGGGTGGAGGGCTCCTGAAGGAAGTGTCTACACCAGTGTTTTTCAACCTTTTTTTATCTCACAGCACACTTGAACCTATAGTTAGACTTCCATGGCACACTTAAATTTATGTTGATAAAAAAAAAAAGTAAAAAAAAAGAATACACTTACTTGCTTTGAACTTCTTTCAAAAATAATTTAATTAATGGTCTTAAAAATTTTTCATAGCCCACCAGCATGCCATGACACATGGGTTGAAAATCACTGTCTAGACCTTTGTGCTGGCTTCAGAATTTAGTGTTGGCAGATGCTGCCACTATCACCATGGAGACTGAGCTAGCACACGATTTGCTGTCATTTGAAAAGAGAAGTATTCAAACTCTTCAAATATCTTCACCCCCACACTCAGATTTCCTTACTAATAATTTTACTATTACGCAAGCAATTCTAGAGAATTGTTTTCCCCTCAAGGCACTCCTGCAACATAAATTCAGCCACTTTTCCCTTCCTGATAGGAGAGGCTGATGTTCTCACATTCCTTTCTGCCTTGTGTGGTCAGACACTACCCTTCTGGCAGGCCATGGGTTAGGGAATTAAAATTACATGTATCAGACCACAGGTCCCCGGTACAAAGCGTGACTGGGTTAAGTCAGCATTTGTCTGTCATTGGATATACAGAGGCTAAGTGGATCTGAAGAGGAAAAAAGAGAAAACAAAAAGAAAGGCCCAGGGACCAATTGAGGAAGCCATTGAAGTTAGCTTAGTCATGCCTTTGGCATTGGCTGAGTATCACACTGCTTTGAAGTGCTCCTGCAAACTCCCTGGTTCCTCTGGATAAGAATCTATCATAGAATACTGACAGATGGGTTATTTGTCACAAGACAGTACCAGGAAAATGTAACATAAAACAGTTTTCTTCTCCCACTCACAGCAAATTTGTAATAGAATCCACCAAGCTCTGTCTTTGTCTCTGGGCATGAGTTAGTAATTAGCTATAGTTAAGATTCAGTCCTCAGGCTCAACTAAGTTGATCTTCCCCAGAATAGAAAATATATGAAAAAGGACCCAAACTGCAATGGCTCAAAGCACCAGCAAATTCCTTTTCACCTTGAGAGAAGGTAACACACCAGAAGAAGCCGCGTCTAAACCTTGGAAGTGTAGAATTGTATAGCAGAAGGAAACTGCCTTATCCTTTAGGAAGTGAAGCGGCTGCCTCAGCTCACGTGGCTCCACAGCGGTGGAACCCGGAGTCAGACTGCTGGGCTCAAATGCCAGCTCCACGTCTCTCTGGCTGCAGCAGCTTAGCAAAGTATAGATGTCATGGGTCTCAGTTTCCCCATCAGGAAGTGGGGATAACAGTAGTACCTATGTCCAGGTGACTGGAAGATTAAATAGCATAATCCCTGGAATGCTGTCACACTGGCCTGTGCTCTGTGATGGGAATCCTCACCAATATCATCAACATCACCAACATCACAGCACACAACTTCCAGGTTAGCAAAAAGGCTGAATTCTGGAAAGCTGCGTGTCTTAGACTCTGAAGTGAATAGTCCGGAAAAAACTGAGGACTGGGCTCTGATAAACCTTACATGTCACAGAGAGACTTCACAAAAAATAGTTTATTCATAAGCAGTATAGCCCAGTGGTAGATTCTGGAACATTCTCCTAAGGTCATGGTTTCTAGGCAGAGATGCGGGGCACTAAATACAGCACCGCCAAGCCCCTCCTCCTGATTCTCTCTGAAGCAGCATCTGGAGCCTCTGTTCTCAGACCGCACAGTCCGCGGTCACGGCTGGCCTGCAGGCTCCGGCCCTGTGGAAGCTCCTCTCCCCTGGGGAGAGCGACCTCATTCTGAAGGGTGGAGGAAGGGCAGTTGTCCATACTCCCCAGAATCAGCTCTGCTGAGCATTCAGAGCAGAAACCACCCAGCCCACCCCACACCCCATGGAGGAACTGGTATAATCCCCGTACTTACTGCCCTGCCTTGAATTATTTTATTATTATTATTATTATTGTCATTTTCTTTTTCTGGAGACAGAGTCCCACTATGCTGTCCTCCATAGAGTGCCGTGGCATCACACCTCTAACTCTTGGGCTTAAGCGATTCTCTTGCCTCAGCCTCCCAAGTAGCTGGGGCTACAGGTGCCCACCCCAATGCCCGGCTATGCCCTGCCTTGAATTGAAATAACCAATGAATTCTCCACTAATCCGTAAATCTTCTCTATCAAGTCACCTTGAATTATTTGGTATATCTCAAATATATCTACTCCTGCCATACTGGTTCAAGTTGTAAAATCTGTATTAGAAACACCCACCATTACATCTTGCATGCTCGTGTTGCCAAAGCCCCTCCTGTTAAGGAAACACAAAATGTAGGAAGTACAGGAAATTCACACAGTTAGGATGAAGACCAAAAATCGAGACTTGATACAGTGAAGGACAGACATCTAATCCCCAGCCGTAGAAAAGGGAATTAGCAGGAGACAGAAGGAGAATCGACTCCCTCTTTCCAAAGGGAAAGCTTCACAAAGACACACTGGCAAAAATGCAACAGGACATGCACACGAGGGCCTTCCTTCCTTCTTGGCAGCATTACTGGAATAACTAAGAATTGGAAATAGCCTAATTTCCACCAATAGAGAGTAGCTGAGGCAGCAATGGCACGTCTAGAAATCATAGTAGGATGCCGAAGACAATCTCCGTACTCTGCTCCTGGAGAGACTGTCACATGGAGTCAGCATTTTAGCGTGCTAGCTCTCTGGTAACAAAGGGGACATCTGGGTTGGTTTTTCTCAAACGTGACAATAGGACAAATCACAAAACAAATAAAAATGGTAACTGATGAAGGAGGAGAGGCAAGGATATGACACAGACTTTTCTTCGGGCCTACATTTACATTATATATGTAACAAAATTGAAGTCTAGGGCCCTGTTTTTTCCATATTCTCCTCCCCTTTTACCGCCAGTATCACCCCTTGTCCTCAGTCCTCAGCCTATGCAGAAAGCCTCAGAGAGGACCTGAGCAAGTGTCAGGGAAGCACTGACCCTGTGTGAGGGGACTGGCAAGTCCCCCCCAAGTCCCCAGGGATGCCTCCCTGCTGGAGGCCCAGGCTTATGGCTGCAGGAGAGTGATGTAGCTTTACCTTTAAGCCAGAACAAAGCCACACTGCTTCACCCCCAGGGCTGTGCAATACTGGAATTTCCTTTTTTTTTTTTTAGAGCAGCTTCTACCTAAGAGGAATTTCCCATTATTGTGAGAGTTCCCCAATGTTGTATCCTTCGCTCTGGGAGCAAATGCACAGCAGTTTTAGTTTCACTTTCCAAACAACTTCCAGCCTTGCTCTTCATAAGCGTGGTCCCCTTCCTGCAGAGTCCTAGAATCCTTCCAAGTAACATACAAAGGCCTGGCCAGGCTGCTTCCTGGTTTTGTCCAGCAGTTTAGTGAATCTTCTGAGACTAAGGGCAACGTGAAGGCAGCAGTTGGCTCTGCCCAGCATCTCCAAGCCCTGAATTTTCTCCATTTGTCTTCCCTTGGAGGTTAAAATGAGCCTGAACAGGGACTAGGAGAAAGCACGAAGGTCTATCTACCTCTCTTTTCCTGAGGACGCCACATCCCCTGCTAACACTCTTCAAGTCTCTATGTCAGAGTAAAATGAATGAATGAATGTCCCACAGTCTGGCCACATTCAGTCAACTTCTTTTGACTTTTCAAGAGAGTCCACCACGACCTTACAAAGAAGCAGTTGGTAGGTCTTCTCAATAGAGAAGCATGCCTATCTTTCAGAAAACTCTATATCACACTCAAAAATATCAACTTAGAGTTTTTAGTTGTTTTTAGAGATTGCCCAGGCTAGAGTGAGTGGCATGATCATAACTCACCATAACCTCAAACTCCTGGGCTCAAGTGATCCACCTGCATCAGCCTCCTGAGTAGCTGAGACTACAGGTACTTGCCAACAGTCTAGCTAATTTATTATTTATTTATTTATTTCAAGACAGAGTCTCAAGCTGTACCCCTTGGTGGAGTGCTATGGCATCACAGCTCAAGAAACCTCAAACAAGAGTTGCTTAGCAGGCCCAGGCCAGGTTCGAACCCTCCAGCCTTAGTGTATCCAGCTGGCGCCCTGCCCACTGAGCTATGGGAGCTGCCATAGGCTAACTGATTTTTTTTTTTTTTTTTTGTAGAGACAGAGTTTTACTTTATCGCCCTTGGTAGAGTGCTGTGGCATCACATAGCTCATAGCAACCTCAACCTCCAGCTTCTGGGCTTAGGCGATTCTCTTGCCAAGTAGATGGGACCACAGGCACCCGCCACAACGCCCAGCTATTTTTTTGTTGCAGTTTGGCCGGGGCTGGTTTTGAACCCACCATCCTCAGTATATGGGGTCAGTGTCTTACTGACTGAGCCATAGGTACTGCCCAACAAGGTAATTTTTTTTTTTTTTTTTTTTGCGGTTTTTGGCTGGGGCTGGGTTTGAACTCGCCTAGCTCATTTTTTTTTAAATATTCATAGAGATGGGGAGGGCAGTGTCTCCCTATATTGCCCAGACTGGTCTCAAACTCCTGGTCTCAAGAGATCTCCTACCTCTGCCACCTGAGTCACTGGGATTACAGGTCTGAGTCACCCTAGTTGGCTCTAATTTTGTTTTTAAACAAATTAGGATATGGTGCTTAAAATCCAATTACTGGCAGTGTATTTTATTTTATGATTTTTGAGGCACAGACTCACTTTGCCACCCTCAGTAGACTGCCCTGGTGGCACGGCTCACAACAACCTCAAACTCTTGGGCTCAAGCAATTCTCTTGACTCAGCCTTCCGAGTAGCTAGGACTACTGCCACAATACCCAGCTAATTTTAGAGATGAAGTCTGGCTCTTGTTCAGGCTGGTCTCGAACCTATGAGCTCAGGCAATCCACCCACATGGGCTTCCCAGAGTGCTAAGATTACAGGCGTGAGCCACCTCACCTGGCCCAGGCAGTGTTCTTTTAAATAAGAAAATCCCTCAGGTGCACAAGAAACATGAGATGTTTCACTGAGTTTTATTTTATCCATCACTTGTTGGAGAGGGGCAGGGTTGCCCCGTAACTTTTAAGACAGCTTCTATCCCTGAGAGTCTGAGAAAGTATGTGATGTGAGGTGCTGCCCCCTGCACTTCCAGCACTACCACAACTAGCCCCTACTTAAGCCTGGCTGTGGCATCCCAGGTCAGCATTGTTGCAGCACTTCAGAGACCACCATTTTTTGGTTGCAGCCACCATTGTTGTTTGGCAGCCCGGGCTGGATTCGAACCCGCCAGCTCAGGTGTACGTGGCTGGCGCCTTAGCCCATTGAGCCACAGGAAGATTTTTTGAGGTCAGGAATTTCAGATCAGCCTGGGCAATATAGTATAACTCTAACTCTACAAAAAAGTAGTTTAAAAAGCCAGGCATGATGGTGCATGCCTATAGTCCCAACTACTCAGGAGGCTGAAGCGGGAGGATTGTTGGCATCCAGGAGTTTGAGAGTGCAGTGAGCTATGATGGTGCCACTGCTGAGCCTGGGTGACAGAGTGAGACCCTGTCTTTAAGAATTTCAAAATGGTAACAACAGCATTAAACAAAGCAGGGGGCCCTATAACAATGCCCAGAGCATATGCCCATGAAGCTAGCTCCACTTACATCCCATAGAGAAGAACGGAGGAACCACTGCCAAGCAACCCAGGGGTGTGGTGGAGTCAACTCAAGCCAGCCAGTGAGAGCCAACTGTTGAATTTTCAGAAAATGTGCAATTTGGTTGATATCATGGTGTTTACTTGAAATTGGCTGTGATGGGAATATTTACAGCTAACACCACAAATCAAGACCTTTCTCTTTTTCTCTTTCCTTCTTTTTTGGGGGTGGGGGTAGAAGATGGAGCCAGTTGCTACATTGACCAGCACACCACTGAACCTACCGGTAAGGCTTCGTGAAATTTTTTAGTGTCAGATCCAGAAAACAGTTCTTGCTCTTCTTGATGCAATGACTCAGTTTCCCCGGCGACAAGAGGCATCATTAACTGGGCAGCTGAAAAAACAAACAGGGAAACAAAAATCACCTTTCAACTAACAGCAATCCAAAATAACCAATCATCAAAAACAGCCCTCCAAGGTATTTTAAAGAGACTTATACATTTCTATTGGCATTTCCTTACAGAGACCTCAATATACACCCAAATTATAAGTTATTTTTATTATTTTTATATTTTATGCCTCGTATTATTATATTTTCTTTCTTATTGTTTTTGTCTTTATTTTTATAATTTTATTACTTCCTTAAAATTACTATATACTTTATCAAATACTATTTTTCTGAACTTATGGTGCTTAATATACTAGAAAATTACCAGGTAGAGATTCCAAAAGCATTACCCCCAAAAATTTATATCAGAATTCAGACTATAAGAGTAAAAAAAGAAAGGAAGAGAAAAGGAAAACAATTCAAAAGTGGTAATTACATAAAAATATTATACATGGCTCGGCACCTGTGGCTCAGCAGGCTAAGGCACCAGCCACATACACCTAAGCTGGTGGGTTCGAATCCAGCCCTGACCCGCCAAACAACAATGACGGATGCAACCAAAAAAAATGGCCGGGCATTGTGGCGGGCACCTATAGTCCCAGCTACTTGGGAGGCAGAGGCAAGAGACTCGCTTGAGCCCAGGAATTGGGGGTTGCTGTGAGCTGTGATGCCACAGCACTCTATCCAGAGTGACAGCTTGACAGCTGTCTCAAAAAAAAAAAAAATTATACATGTATCCATAAAATTGATTTCTATGGAATCATTAATAAGAATGAGCTATATCTATATTATATTCATGGAAATGTCAGCAGTATTTAGGGAAAAAAGAAAATTATGTAATATGATTAGCATGGTCTTAGTTAAATATAGATATATCTATGTAATATTTATAGACACACACAATTGTTTCTAGGTAGAAGGAAATCTACAAGAATATATTCCTAAAAAAAAAAAAAAAAGAATATATTCCTTCTTTTTTTTTTTAATAAGGTTATATTCCAAACAATGGTTATCTTGGAGGAATGGGTTAGCAACAGAGGAAGGAGGAGAATAGAGAAATTTTTACCTTCTATACTCCATATTATTTTCATTATTTGAATTTGTATTTAATTTTATTACAACGATATACATCTTTTTAAACATAAATTTAAAATACTAAAGCAAACACCAAGGCTCAAGAAAACTCAGAAAGTTAACCAAGTAGTCCTTAAATAAAGCTAATATCGTAATCAGATACAATGGACTTGGACTTTGGATTGCTCCAAAAAAAAGTCTAAAAGTCTCCCATCTTAAAGGCAGAATTAAGCCCAAACTCTTAAGACTATGGAAAGTCAATATTAAAATATCAATGATGGGCTCGGTGCCTATGACTCAACATGCTAAGGTGCCAGCCACGTACACCTGAGTTGGCGGGTTCAAATCCAGCCAGGGCCCGCCAAACAACAATGAGAGCTGCAACCAAAAAATGGCAGGGCATTGTGGTGGGCATCAGTAGTCCCAGCTACTTGGGAGGCAGAGGCAGGAGACTCGCTTGAGCCCAGGAATTAGAGGTTGCTGTGAGCTGTGATGCCACGGCACTCTATCCAGGGTGACAGCTTGAGGCTCTGTCTCAAAAAAAAATAAATAAATAAAAATAAAAA
>CAUYON010144793.1:0-11801 GCA_963573935.1 Arctocebus calabarensis
TTAAATGTTTTAAACCCCCAAATCAGGACATATAGATGAACAAGAGGACAGGATATTTGAAATCTTAAAAAATCTAGGATGCTGTATTAGTTATCTATTGCTGTGTAATAAATTACCCGAAACTTATTGGCTTAAAGCAAAAAAAAAAGAAAAAAAATTCAGTTTAACATTTTTTTAATCAAGCAAGACAGGTATATGCAAATTTAAAAATGAAAGATAACACCTACTCAGAGACTACCCACCAAACCCTCTCCAACAAATACTGTTGACAATTTGGTGTGTAAAACCCCTGCTTTAAACAGGAATCTTGGGAAGAGGAGGAGATAGGAAGTTATGACTCAAAAGGTACAAATTTTCAGTTATACAAGATGAATAAACCCTAGAGATCTACTGTACAGCATTACTTATTTTTTAGTTTTATTTCTTTGCTTTTTGTTGGTGGTGGTGTTGAGTCAGAGTCTCAATGCCCTGAGCAGAGCGCAATGGCATCATAGCTCACTGTAACCTCAGACTCAGGCTGTGGGCATCTCGCTGCCTCAGCCTCTGGGAGCCCAGGATTACAGGTGCTTGCTGCAGTGCCCAGCTGGGTTTTTCCATTTCTTAAGAGTTGGGGTCTCACTCTCGCTCAGGGAAGTCCCGAACTCCTGAACTCAAGCAATTCTCTCTCCTCACCCTCCCACAGGGGTTTACAGATGTGAGCCACTGCACCCGACAAGGGTCAGATCTTATGTTAAGTGTTTTTATCACCAATAATAATAATGAAGTTGAGAAGAAACTTTTGCAGGTGATATGTTTATGGCATAAATCATGGCGATGGTTGCACAATGAATACTTCTCTCTAAAACTATCAAGCTTCATAACTTAAATATGTACAGTTTTTTGTGTGCCAATCATAACCCCTATAAAATGTTTTTTACAATAAATACCATGTAAAGGAATCTCTTTTAAACACATGTGTGATACTGTATAGAAGTGACTTTCAACCAATGTGCTGTGAAAAAAATTTAAGATCATTAATTAAATGAAAGCACAATAAGAATATTCTATCTTTCACTCTTTTTTTTAATCAAATGTAAGTGTGCTGTGGAAGTTTTACTAAAGGTTCAGGTGTGCCATGAGGTTAAAAAAAAGTTGAAAAACACTGCTCTATGGGCTACCTTCTTACTTTGTAAGCAGTGCTCTAGCAAATGTCTCACGCCATAGGAAAAAAGTTACCTTCAATTCTGGAGCCGAAGACCCATTTGTGACTTTATAACCTTGGTATCAGCCAGCCAATGCAAAATTTCAGCCTTTGCAGATAGTCTCTTATAAAGTCCTAATAAAAGAAGCCCAGATCTGCTTAAACATTAGATGAGTAACTGCTTGGAGTTATTTGTTCCTGATGCCGTATGCCAACCCTTGTAGTTGAAAATTAAATGATAATGTCCTTCTCCCTCTGCTCCACAAAGCAATAGCTGTTTCCCCAGTGGATAATCAGAGGTCAAAGGGTGGTAATTTATCATAAAAGAGAAATGGGAATATTGCCAAGAGTAACAAAGAAGCAGTGATAGCCGCAGTCCTGCTGCATGGCACTGGTTTAATTAAGGTAAGGCTAATAAACTTTACCTAGATTCCCAACAGTGCAGATCAAGTTCAGCCTTTTCTACATCACGGTGGCCTGCCAGATCACAGAAAATAAGTAGGAAGTAACAGATGCCATGTTAGTCATCTTCTTTATGGCCAAGAGTTATATTCCTAGGAATCAAAAGACTACTGTGTTACAATCTATTTGATTTCTTTAAGGATCTCAATATTTCATACAGTCATGCTAATTGATAATGTGGGCGGTACTATCAGGAACTAAAAGAAATCGAGACAGGCCTCAGGAAAAAGATGCAAAAGCATTAAGTAAATTAAGTTCTATCTCTTTCCAAAAAGAAATAATAATGTATTGTCTTTCATGACAGTGGCAGGTGCATGTGTGTGTGTGCAAGTGAGTGTGCGCGCATGTGTGTGTTTGTGTGACAGAGAGAGAGAATGAAATCTCTGTTCTCATTCTCATAATCATATGCTATCTGAACCTTTTTTAATATCTGAGGCTATTTAATGACTTGCTGGAAATGGGACTAGACTTTAAGGTATCCTATTTCAGTCTTCCCAAAAAAACTTGAACAGGAAGTCCTTCAGCCTCCCTCTGGATATCTCTTCAGGGAGAAGCTCACAGAAGTCTCTATTTGAACAACTCTTTTAGAAACTTCCATCCAGAGCAGTGTTTTCAACCTTTATTCATCTCACAGCACACTTGAACCTTTAGTTAAACTTCCATGGCACACTTAAATTATGTTGATAAAAAAGGACTGAAAAAAAAAAGGAATATACTTACTGTTCTTTGAACTTCTTTTGAAATAATTTAAATTAGTGATCTGTAAAATTTTTGCAGTACATCTAAGATCCTTTCATGGCACTGAAAGGATGATTATCACTGGCCTAGAGTGAGCTGAATTCATTTCACCTGTAATTTTGCTTATGCCTGTGGTGTTTGTTCCCTTACCCTATTAGAACTAATTCTGCCCTTTCATAAGATAGCTTTCGGATGTTTCTGGAAGACTTTCACATTATCACTGACACTTCTCTTCACTATATACTGAAAGTGATTTCCCCCTAAAAACAAACCAGATCACGTCACTCAGTATTTGAAACTTCTCTTGATTCCTCTTTGCCTGTAAAATACATCTAAATTCCTTCATATGGTGTGTATATGCCAAGGTATATTTCATGCTTATGCTAAATCCAAGTTAGGAGGGCCTCATCAATGGGCTTCTATCAATCACCTGTGCTCCAACAAGTGCTTCAGGAACTCAGGCTGTATCCATCTTTGTCTTCTTCAACAATTGGGCTCTAAGTTTGCCATGCATGTTTACAGTGAGATGGAGAAGATTATATAGGAGATGTTTATGGGCCAGATCTGGAATGGTGCAGATCATGTCCATGTGCATTTCAATTGTGAGAACTCTATCACATGGCCTCACCTAATTGCAAGGGAGGCTGGGAAATGTGTGTGCTAAAGCCAACCACCTGCCAATGAGGCCTTAACATCTCTTTTCTGCTTTAGATTTCACCACTTTCCCTTAAGCAATCATACTCAAGACCAACCCAACTTCCTATTATTCCAAAGCATATCAGATCCTCACTTTGCCTTGAGTTTGTTGTTTGCTACATGTAAGATCCCTTCTTTTTTGGTGAAATCCTGTACATGCTTCCAGTCCCAGTTCAACTACCAGTCCCCTCTCCGTAGCCTCTCATTTACCTGACTGCTGGTGTCATTTATCCCTTTATTATGTTCCCACAAAACTTCACACAATTATTATTGTAAATCATATATGCATATATGATAAACATAAAAATTCACTGTATTATGCTATTTTGTTTACATTAGCTTCATTATTTTTAAAACTCTTACCTTTTTTTGTCTCCATAGGCCTTTAATATCTCTTACTCAAACCATGCCAAGACTGCATACTGATCTTTCTTGCCACCCTCCACATAGCTCTGATAGTAATTAATCCTAATGTAAATCTTGCTGCCATACCCACTTCCCACTGGAGAGCTTCTAACATGGACAGTAGAGGGCAACTAATCTTAGGACTCAGGGATTTTGGAGTTTCTTCTCCAGAGAGTTTAACTAACTCCATGAAACTGCAGCTTTAATAAGTATCCAAATGGTTTGGATGTGGGAACAGGGTAAATCATATTTTGAGAAATGCTGAGTTACAGGATAAAATCCACAAGTCTCGAGATGCCATCAGTTCTCTCAGTAGCCAGCTCTGTGTGTTTTTCTATTGTTGTCTCCTGCAGTTGGAGCCCGTCCTACTCCTGCACATGCTCTCCTCTGTATCTAGTCTAGATTGCTCTTCTTTAAGTCTTCATCTGGTTGATTTCTGTTCATTCTCTAAAATTCTGTTTAGGCATCGTCTATCTTGGAAAATTCCCAATCTCTCCTTGCCCATGACAAAATTAATCTCTTCCTCCACATACTTTCTGTATCTTGTGAATACTTATACTTTTACATTTATCACAATGGCAGAGACACCACTAGCTGGAATTGAAAAAGAGAGAGTTCGCCTGTACCCTTCTAAGATGCATCGTAGGTGTGGCCCCACCAATTACCCTCCCTCTGCCTCCAACCTCCCCTATCCCCTCCCTACCTTTGCCCCTTTCCCCATATTTTTGTGTTATAGTTGGGTTATACCCTTCATACGACAGCTATAAATTAGCTTCATAGTAGGGCTTTGTAATCAGCTTGATGAAAATAGTTAAGATTGTATATGAAACCAGCACATTGTACCCCTTGATTGCACTATTGTACACAGCTATGATTTAGTAATAAAGACAATAAAATTAAAAAAAGAGAGAGAGAGAGTGCAAAGTGAAAGGAGGTCTTTCAACCCTAAATCTTATATAAACAGGAAGCAAGCTACAGCAAACTACTCAGCTGTGAATGCATGTAACCTTTCAGGAAAAAGCAGGTTTGGCTCAGAGGCTGCAAACCAGATCATGGAGCCAAGAGCCATTGAGAGTTATTCCTAGGCCTTGATCCCTACTCAAGAACTGCCTATCTGTGCCCAGTTTGATTTCAGCATTGCTGTGAACCAAAGACTCTTCAGTATCTTCCATTTTCCCCCTTTTTAAATAGAGTTGTCTATTGTGTTTATGCTAGGCCTATCCCACCATGGTAGGTTGCCTTTGAGGGCAGTAGATAGCTTGTCTCTTCAGTTCTTCAGTCTTCAGATTGAGAGGAATGGTACTGGGGTAACAGTGAAGGCACTATACCCAAAGAACCTAATTCATACTTGGGCTTGATTTTGAAGCCAACATCCTGAGTCTTGTGCTGATAATATAAATAGATGAGAATGTGGGGGGTAGTCGGAGGAGTTTAATATATTTTTCGCCTTGATGCAATACATATAATTTGTGACCAGAGGAAGAACTGTGGTGATATTCAAATACATACACAAATGCTTTGATACTCCTCCTTTCAAAAGATGGAGCCAATTTTCTCTCCCATTAAGTACACTATATACTCAGTGACTTGTTTTTAACAAGTAAAATGTAGTTAAAGTGACAAAATGTAATATTCGAAGTTAGAACATAAACATTGGCATTGCAGTCTCTTTCTGGGGCTCTCTCTTCCCTAGGTCATGTGTTCTGTGGGATGCCAGCTGCCACAATATGAGAACACTCAAACAGACCCATGAAGGGGCCCACATGGCATGAAACTGAGAGCTCACCCAGGCTTGTGATTGACTTGAGCCCCCAGATGACAACAGCCCTGGCTGACATCATGACTGCAACCTTAATAAAATACCTGAATCAGAACCAGCCAGACAAGCCACTTCGATTTCTTGGCTCAAAACTGTGAGATAAAACTGTTTGTTGTTTCAAGCAAGTGTTTTAAGTAGATGTCCAAGTTTTGCAGCAAGTTGTTATACAGGAATAGATAGCTAATACATTGGGTAATTACAAATCTTTGGTTTGATTCAGTCACTACCAGGTGCTAGGTGCCATACTAGACGCTGGGGATACAGTGATAAATCACAAAGCTGGAATCTCTTCGCTCAAGGAGACTAGTTCGAAGGCAGATATTAAACTGATAAGCACATGAATCCGTGTTTACCAGCTGAGATAAGTGCTGAGAGAGAAGCATGTGCCATGGGGAGAGAAACAGGAGAGAAATAATTTAGATTTGGAGGATCTTTCTAAGGATGTAGAATGTAACCATTAATTTAAAAAAGATACAGAATTTAGCCAGGTGAAAAATATAGGAGGAGATCTCTAGGCAGAAAGAACAGCCTGGGTAGTGGCCCTGAGTTAGGGAAGAGCTTGAACAGGTTTCTGAACCAAAGGGGCCTAAGGGAGTTGGTAAAGCAAAGCAACTTGAATATAATGAACAAGAGATAGACAGGACAAAGTCAAGGTTGAAAAAAGAGGCCAGAGGCAGGTCATGTGGAACTTGCGGACCTTGATGAAAATTTTCTAGCTATGTGAAGCCTCCAAAGGTTTAGCCGAAGAATAATGAGATTAGACTTTTTTTTTAAGAAAGAAAGACCACTCTGAAAGTCACAAGTAGGGCTGATTGGACAAGAGCAAGCATAAAAAAGGGAAACCAGTTAAGAACCTCCGGCTGTATAACAGGATGTACAAGAAGCTGGAATGAACACAGGCAATCTTAGAGATGGAGAGAAGTAGATGGATTCGAGCACTGTTGGGGGACAGAATCAACCACATTTTAATGGCAAGCCCAGCAGAACAAGCCAAACCTCTAATTATGATTATTCAAAGCAAAAGCCAGGGTCCATAAGACTTTTTCTGTGGGTTATTACCAAATATTTGACTATTTAATAATCATTCCATTTTTTCTAAAATAACTTTCCAAAAATATATGAATTCTAGTATTAGTTAATGTATAAAGGAAACAGAACTATTCTTTTGACAGTTTGTAATTTGTATTTTTTGTATTTGTAATTTGAATTACAAGCCTTTCATAAAGTGATCCAGTGAACACAGCTGCAGCACCAGAGAGGGGAATTTAGGTTAAATAGAATACTATTTTGGAGGAAGTCAATTGTTTGTTTGTTGCCATTTTATTGCTGCTTATATAGCCATGTAAAATCTTAAATTACACGTTTTACCTGGCTACCACAGTAATACAGATAACAGATTTACAAGATTGCTGAGATAAATAAGGCAAGGGTGATCCTTTGAAAAGTTAGACTCATTAGAGCAGGTCAGTTTCAAAGATGTTGAAATTCAGGGGTGTGCTTTGAGCTAGACATTTCCTGTTCTGATTACACAAACTATACCACTCCTATTTGGATATCACGTGTCTAGGTTTACAGCAGGAAAGCCTAGAAAGGAATAAAGGACCAAACTTAACACTTCTTTAACTGCATTATTTTTTAAATTGAGGTCATGGAACATCAAAGAATTTTCTTAGGTAACCATTTCAATTACAACATTCATATTTTAGTATACTAGATGTATATACACATATATTTTTGGATTTTTTTTAAATTTTCCCCTACAGAGCAATATTTCTCAAAGTGTAGTCCAGAAAACCATTTGCGTACATTAGCATCACTTAAGATGCTCATGAAAATGCAAATATTGATTTAGTGGGTCTTAGCTGGGACCCCTGAATCTGTGATTTAAATAAGCACTGAGGTAATTTCTGTTTATATTCACTAGAATTTAAGTACCTGCACTAGAAAAATGCATTATTATGACTTGTATAAGAACTCTGAGTAGGCTCAGCACCTATGGCTCAACAGGCTAAGGCACAAGCCATGTACACCAGAGCTGGCAGGTTCAAATCCAGTCCTGGCCCACCAAACAACAATAACAGCTGCAACCAAAAAAAAAAAAAAAAATGGCCAGGCGTTGTGGCAGGTGCCTGTGGTCCCAACTACTTGGGAGGCGGAGGCAAGAGACTCACTTGAGCCCAGGAATTAGAGGTTGCTGTCAGCTGTGATGCCACAACAGTCTATCCAGGGTGACAGCTTGAGGCTCTGTCTCAAAAAAAAAAAAAGAAACTGAGTAAATGAAAGTTGTCTGGCTTCATGGGGCATATGACATAAAACTATTTTAAAAGAAAGGGAGATTTTTGGCCAGAATTATAAATTGACTGTTTTACTTAGGAGAATAACAAACTGAAACATACATAAATCTCTCCAAATCTTCCAACCTTCATACTCAGAAAACTTAATTCTGGCTGTTAAAACTAACTTGGCCAAAGCAAAGTCAGTTTTCTATCTTCAGAGGTTTTAGCATGTAATAAAAAATGGACAGGGAGCACAAGGGCAGCTTCTGGGGGTGCAAATAATGTTTCTTGAGCTATATGTTAGTTATGAAGCTGAGTTCTATTTCTGAAAACTCCTCAAGCCAAACAAACATTTGTGATAGGTGAATATTCCTGCAGGCAGATTTTCCTTCAAAAATATAATTGGCCTTTTAAAAAATCCAACCTCATTAGCCATTATGCTAAAATATTTTGCCTATTTTTGCCTTTCACTTTAATAACTATCAGTGTTGATGGCTGCTGAACTGAAATGGGCTTTCTCATATGCATTGTTCTTTGTAAACATAAATTGATGTAGCATTTCGGAAAGCTACTTGACAATCAAGACTTGTTGTAATATAAACTAGTTACACCCGTTGGCCTAGTAATTCCATTACTCAAAATCTATACCATGGGAAATAATCTTCAGCATGAGAAATCTCTATTCCCAACATCAAAATATATAAGCCCCTCTAAATAATCACAATAAAGAAATTACCAAGTAAATTACAGTATATCTACATGGTAATTTGTTTGCCCTGGTGTTGAAATTATTGATACAAAATCTTCAGTGTCTCTGGGGAAGGGCCAGAAGGACTCGTGAGTATCCGATAATATTCTATTATTATTATTATTATGCTTGGTTATGCTGATTTTAAAAATCACAAAATAAGTTATAAGTTGTAGAATATAGCTCCTGTAAAAGGAGATTATAATGGTCAGTACAAAGACCCAGTTACCCATCTCATCTATCACTTGATATTGTGGTGAAGATCAGTCAAGAATTCCTCTCAGTGGTGGCTCACACCTGTAATCCTAGCATTTTGGGAAGCTGAGGCAGGTGGATTGCTTGAGCTCATGAGTTCAAGATTAACCTGAGCAAGAGTGAGACCCCATCTTTACTAAAAACAGAAAAACTAGGCAAGAGGATTGCTTGAGCCCAAGAGTTGAAGGTTGCTGTGAGCTAGAGCTATGTCACTCCACCTAGGGTGACAGCTTGAGACTCTATCTCAAAAAAAAAAAAAAAAAAGGAATTGCTCTCAAAAAAAACTCAACTGAATCCAAAGAAGGGGATAGGAAAGTGTGGGGGAAGCACACTGGGCTCAAGCAATCCTCCCAACTTGGCCTCCCAACATTCTACAATTACAGGCATGAGCCACCACACTCAGCCAAGAAGTTAATATTATTATCCTAAATTTTTTTAATTAAAAAAATTCTAAATTGGGGTGGCACCTGTGGCTCAGTGAGTAGGGTACCGGCCCCATATACCAAGGGTGGTGGATTCAAACCCAGCCCCTGCCAAACTGCAATAAAAAAATGGCCAGGTGTTGTGGCAGGCACCTGTAGTCCCAGCTACTTGGAGGCTGAGGAAGGAAAATTGTGTAAGCCCAGAAGCTGGAGGTTGCTGGGAGCTGTGATGCCATAGCACTCTACCAAGGGCAATGGGGTGAGGCTTTGTCCAAAAAAAAAAGAAAAACTTAATGTACAGATAGTTTAAATAACTTGTAAAAGGTCACACAGCAAATAAGTGACAGAGCCTGACAGAGTTTATGCACATAATCATTACATTAAATTATTATTCCAACAATAAGCAGCCAGAAAATCTAATAGGTTATAGTATCCCATTTCTAACACAATCAAGTGCCATTAAAACAAACAAACAAAAACACTAGGGATGATCTAACAAAAAGGAGACATGATTGTTGAATACTTACAACAATTCCAAATTAGACTAAAACTTATATTATATGAATGTGACTTTTCCAAAACAACAGAAAAATTGGAGGTTGTGGGTGGAAAGTAAGCCTTGCTCTCCAAATAGTCTAGTCTTTTGGCCAGTCAGCACTTAGGGAATTCATTGGAACTGCCCATGGTATTCCAATCACATAAAGCTAGCTTAAATTCAGGAATCTGGGCCCAGTGTGGAGGCTCATGCCTGTAATCCGAGCACCCTGGGAGGCCAAAACCAACAGATTGCTTCAGCTCAGGAGTTCAAGACCAGCAAGAACAAGAACCAGACCCCGTCTCTACTAAAAACTAGCCAGGAGTTGTGGTGGGTGCCTGTAGTCCCAGATACTCAGAAGGCTGTTGTGAGCTATGATGACACCACAACACTCAACCCTAGAATGAGACTCTCTCTAAAAATAAAAAAATAAAAAATCGGGAATCTGGTTCAGCTATTTTGAGAAAAGAGTTTAAAGAAGAGAGGGGATAATCATGAACCCCCCAAAATGAATGGTATGAATGAAGGGTTCTGCATCAGTTGCCATCCAATATCTAAAGCATCAGTGTGACAACTTAATCGTGCTAAGGTGTGGTCTGTGCAACTTTTACCCACTGTTTTCCTGATAAAGACAGAGATATAGGTTACAGTTCTCCTATTGTGAAGAAATAAAACAGCATTCCTTGACTTTTAGACTACCTGAAGAGGGTAATCAGATCAGACCACTGCTATAACCCTTCCATTCATATCAAAGTTGTTGAGCTGAAGTCAACCACAGATGTGCTCCAGTCAACTCTCCCTATTTACAGACAATGAAACTGAGATCTAGAACAGGTTTCTTCTCTAATTGCACAAAATTACTTTAAGGCAGACCCAGAGAGCTGACTAACCACTCCAACTTCCCCATGTTTCCCATATATAATATATATGTACATATACATATCTATCCATATTACTGTACCTCTTTAAGCACATGGTATCAAATTTCTATGTATAGACTAAAAAAAGCATTTCCCAAACATCAGACATTCACTTATCACTTTTGTGATTTTGTCATATTTATATACTATCTTTACTATTATTCACTTTATATATTTTTGAAGCTACACATTTTTATATAAATTAGCTTCATCCTGAGAAATATCCATAAAATCATGAATGAGATGTGTATTTTTCTAAAACAATAAGACAAATATGTGTCTACTAAAAGTTACAGCGTTTGTCTTTGAACCACTCAACAGAAACATGAACCATGCTCTGCCATATTTGGAAAGATTCTCTACATGTCTGCTCTCCCCTTCCTCCATGCCCCACTATGTCATTGTCATTAATTGTCCTCAAATCAAAGTTGAATACATATGATTCATGCTTCTCCATTCCTGTGATGTTTCACTAAGAATAGTGTGTCCCACCTCCTAATAACCAGAGAGCAGACAGAGAGAAAAGGAGGGTGGTGGTGAGGAAAAGAAAACAAAAAAAAAAAGGAAAGAAAATAGTGACTAATTCTCACATAAATTGGATTCAGTTTTGACCAAAGTACATTAATTAAACATTAATTTTTAATTCAACTTGTCAATATGTTGTTTAGGATATTGCATCCTCATTTATAAGTGAAATATGTTTATAATTTCCCTTTTTAACAATATATTTTCTCCAATTTCAATATCAGGTGTATCCAGATCAAGCAGAATGATTTTGAAATATTTCTTCTTTTTCTATTGTCTATAAGATTTGGCATGATCTGTTTTTTGAAACTCTCTTTTACTTATATTTATATAATATTAGTTGTCTATTTTTTGAGAATTTGGAAAAAAACATAAGAAGTTAACTTATGACTTCATACTGGGCCTCAGAGTCAAAGCATTCTATAATAGATATACTCTTATTTGACAATGTGAACGTTACTTTCTTGGCATTATTATTATTAATATTGGTTAATATTTTGATACAGTAATCCTCTATTTTCTTTTATGAATGTATTTATCTTTGTTCATTCTTTACGTGTTTTTTTTCTAGTCCTTATCTTAAACATTCTTTTTTTTTTTTTTGAGACAGAGCCTCAAGCTGTCACCCTGGATAGAGTGCTGTGGCATCACAGCTCACAGCAACCTCCAATTCCTGGGCTCAGCGAGTCTCTTGCCTCTCCCTCCCAAGTAGCTGGGACTACAGACATCCTCCACAACGCCTGACCATTTTTTGGTTGCAGTCGTCATTGTTGTTTGACGGGCTCGGGCTGGATTCAAACCCGCCAGCTCAGGTGTACAT
>CAUYON010144795.1:0-21133 GCA_963573935.1 Arctocebus calabarensis
ACTATAGCACAAGAATATGGGGAAAAGGGTAAGGGAGGGAAGGGAAGGGGTGAGATTGGGGTGGAGAGAGGGTAATTGGGGGCCATACCTATGGTGGATCTTAGAAGGATACAGGCGAATCTTACTAAATGAAGAGTACAAATGTCTTCATACAATAACTAAGAAAATGCCATGAAGGCTATGTTAATCAGTTTGCCTTTCTTCCCCTCCACTCCCTTTTAAAAGACCCTTACTGAATATGGTTCCTAAGCTGTAAAACAAGTTGAACTGTGAGTCTAGGCATTTAGTGGGAATTTCTAGGTGGAGAATATTTGGCATAATCCTGCTTGCTCATGGTGTTCCCTATCTGGATGCCCTCCCCATCTTGTGGATGATGGGAAATTTGTCCCTCCCCCAGAATTCTCCAGTCTTCCTCCAGGGACCACCCTGTGATGGTGGAGTGCCCCCTGTGTGCTAGGTGCCTTTGTTCCTTTGTTCACATGGTATCTGGTCCTCATGACAGGTCTACTGCACAGACAAGGAAACCAAATCAACCAGCTCAGCCTCCTGCTCAACCACGCAAAAGTCAGATGGGAAAAAAGACAGCTGCTATCATCAGGGAATTCACAGCTAAGCCTGAACGCTAGTACAAACACATCTGATGTTGGCAGAGAAGTCGTATTGTTTTCCTGTGGGTCACAATCTCACAGAACATCTGTTCGGACAAGGTCACTTCACAACACAAAATACAGACACCTGTCTTCCTCTTGGATAAATGAGTGGCTGCTAATTCTTCACCAGTTACAACTCTAACCTTACTCTAATCTGCCCTCCCTATATTAAGATAGTCATGGAATCGCAGATCAAGAGAGACCCTCCAGTTCCTTAGACACTCCCCAAATTATCCCTCCATATCCTGAATTTTGTAATAGGTTCTTTCTAACATCTGCTAACCAAAAAACCTCACAGCGTCCCATGGTGTATGTCTTCTCATATTCCAACAAGTCAGTGGTTCTCAACCTTCCTAATGTCGTGGCCCTTTAATACAGTTCCTGTGGGTCCCGACCCACAGGTTGAAAACCGCTGCAACAAGTAATAGACTCAACTTTTTCAACTGCAGGTGTGGGATTTCTGGGATTTCTGATCCCTCCGCTACATTCTCATATTCTCAAAATTGTTCACTAAACTGACCTGAGCCTCCATTTTCTCATCTCTAAAATGGAGGTAATCAAAATATCCAACTCACAAGGTGCTTGTAAGGATTAAATAAAGTGAAGTGATTAAAATTAAGCAATTGAGAGCTAGTCTTAAGATCATCCCCACCACTGCCATTATTACTATTACTCTGACACTGTGACACTATACTATCTCAGTAAGACCTTTTTGAAGAATCCAATTCCACAGGCATCTCTCCCTCTAAAGCTCACACACGTATTAAGCTCCTGCTGTATACAAAACCCTTTTCTATACTCTCTGAATTCTCCTCAGCTAAAACATTTCCCAAATCTTCAAAACACGGAGAGCTTTTGCTCTGTACAAGAAACGCCTTATGTGCTACCTTATATATTATTTCTAGTTTTATGCTCTTTGTCTATGACCAGGTGGTTTCTGCCTTTAAGGACCTTACTGTATCTGGAAGCTGTAAACCCCTCCTGGCACATAGTAAAAGGTCGATAAAACGTTTTGATTGATAGATTGAAACAAAAGTAGAACAGCAATGCGCCACTGAGAGCAGAAAGGAACTGGCTCTTCTGTTTTAAAAATGAGAAGAAATTCAGGAGCAACTCAGGAGCCTTTTGCTTCTGGACTCTTTTGCCAAGTGTTCGCCTCCTCTCCTCTCGAGGTTTCCAGTTTTGTATTCTCCAGATTAACAAGATCACAATGTGTTAAGTGTTTGTTGCTTTTCTTAGGAAAGAATCTTACAAAAAGAGTTATTTTCATTTCTTTTCACTCTCATTTCCACTCTACCACCACCCTTTTTTTTTCCCCCCTCTTGGCTCCCAATAGCCTAAGTTTCTATTAATAATAAGGAAGTTCCTTTTAATAGTGAATTTTCAACACACATATACCCAACTTCCAGTTTTTATTTCAAAAATAAAAAACTAGAGAGGAGGATTTCAGTAGCACATAAATGTTTTATTTGCTATATGTAGTAAGGACTCCTTTATGTCCTAAGACTGCTATGGTAGATTTTCAGTAGTTCTTGAAATATGGGATAGGGATACTTCTTTCCCACTGGTAAATATATTTTTTTAATTACTTGACTTTTATTAGTAAAGAAGTAGTTGTTTTCTTTAAAACTAGTGAGCAATCCTTCCTATTCACACTTTGACAGGTTCTGAAACACATCATGATTGGCAGGCGCTGGTGTGCATCCTAGCTACACAAAGGTGAACTGTGTCACCACCATGATCCAATCCAATTGTTGAAAATTGTCCTCCTTCACCCCTGCACAGCTATTGCAAGAGGACAATTCCTCTCCTCTATTTCACAACTGTTTGCATATGCTGCTCATTCAGTAAGAATAAGTTCCCAGGACTGAGGCCAGAAAGGACATCCATGTCATGGCATTTATTGCAGCTGTTTCTGCAAATACATTTGACCTTCAGCTATGCACCTGAGAAAGCCCATGTGCATTATTTTAAGTGTGAAAAGCAAGATGCAGATAGACAGATGAGAGATACAGATATAATATGATTGATCAGTTGACAAATAGAGATAGACAGATATAGTATTTCCAACTTATGTAGACTCTCATAACCAAAATCCATTCATATGTGTTTAAATGTTTATGTGCGATTTTTGAAAGTGAGAAAGGTATAAATGAATATGTTCTAAACTATACTTTTTACCTGGGGTCAAGAGACATGGGAAGAGTGGGGAGAACAGAAAATATTACCTTTTTCTTTATCTATTTTTGGATTTTTTTCACTTCTTAGAAAATGCATGTGATTTTTTTAAAATAAAGAACAAAAAAAAGAAAAAGCACAAAATCTTTTTGACTCTTGAATTTGTACTTGCAGTGCTCAAAAATCTTTTATGGCAAGGGTAAGCAAAAGAAAACTCAGAAGACCACAGTGTGATGTGAGAAAAAGGCCTTGGGCTGAAGTAGGAACATCTGGGTATAAGGAAATTTGGAGTAAGCAAAACATATTAATGGGTGCCTCCAAAGGAAAATTATGCATTGTTTTGCTCATACCCTTCAGGATTATCTAATTCTAGCCTTTCATTGCCTTTGAGAAATTTTAAATCTCTGTGCATTGTAGATAAATGATAGCAATACAGAATGAGTTTTTACACACACAGTTGAATTTTTCCCAGTAGAATGACATTTCCCTCCCTCCACCACTTTCCTCGTCTATAAATGTGTATGTTCTTTGGATTTTTTCTTTGAACAAAATATAATATCTAACCAGTTCTGCAATTAATGATGAGTTAAATAAAATATCTAACACATGTTCAATTTGTATCTGAATTACTCATCATGACTTTTATTTTTTTAATAATTAACTTTCTATATGGAACTGAATCCAACTTTGGCCAGGCCCAGCACCTGCTGTGTCACTAGGTTAAGTCCTTTTACTTCTCTGTCCACATCTCTCCATCTCCCTGCCCTTCTTTCTTTTACATTTCCTCATTTCCCTCTTGCTCAGACCCCTCTCTCCACATACAGTCAGAAGGCTATGTCTGTCATGAGGCTATGTCTGTAGTTATCACCAGGTGGTGGGATTTGATGATATACATAGGTTTTATTTTATTTGTCTGCATTGCTTGAATCTTTTATAATAGGCAGCCACCATTTCTATATCAGCAAAGTATATGGAAGTAAAGTTGTAACACTTGTCAGAATTTATCAAATGCTTCTTTCTGTCCTTATCTTTTATATTTTTGATCTTTGAAAAACAAGGGCAGGGAGAAAAATATGAGTTCTAAGTGGGGTCTGTGACCTTTACCAAAAAGGTTGAAAAATGCCAAGAGTTTAAGGAGCAAAGTTTCTGGAAGGCTGGCCCAGATGAACAGATAGCGTAGCATGATCTTTGCAAAGGGAGGCTCCAGCCTGGCACATTTCCAAAGGCAGCACCTCTGCCTTGTAGGTGCCTTACGCATCACTCTTCTAATGAGGCCTTTTCCAGGTGGCCAACAGTTTGTTGAGGCAGGTTCAAGTCCCTGATACATCCTAGCTGCACCTGAACATCCATTTGAAAGAGCATCTACCATGGACATTTAAGGAAACTAAGCCATCCTGACAGGTGTGTGCAGTACACTGAAGTTTACAAAGGACATTTATAGATATTATCTCATTCGATCCACATCTCTTCTGAATGAGGGAAGCAAAGCAGATGGTAAAGCACTCCTCCTTACAGGTGAGAAAACAGGTGCACCAGCTTCAGAGCCAGAAGTCTCAGGGGCAAATGTGACCTTGATGTTCGAAAATGACCTCCAATATGTTCCCACTCCAGTGTGCTCATCACAGTGGTTGGGGGACAGGGGTGGGAACTCTGAGAGAATAAAATTACCCTGCACAGTAACATTCTAAAATTTTGTCTTTAATATCTTTAAACTTTCTATTTAAAATTGCAATTCTTTTATGAAATTAAATCTAGAGAAATTAGAAAACTTTTTTAAAAGTTAAAGGTAATCTTCAGGGTAAACTAGGAAGTGAGGCTCTGAGCTCTATTCCAACTTCTCCCACTCACTCATTCACTCCAACAAATGATTGGGGAAATCATTGTGAATCATTGTAAAGCACACTCATATTGATGAGTAACATTGGGATAAACTCACCACTGTAATCACTCTCCATTAACCCCATATAATTTGAAAAACACCATGACTTTGACTTTGGAATACATTACCTTCTTTTACATTTACCTAACCCACTCTGCTCTCTCTGCTCATCTCATTTCTCTCTAGCTTTTGATAGAGCAACAAAGGGAATTCTCATTGTGGAGACAATTGAATAACCCATGGAAATGGACAATAAAATACAATTATGAACATCCCATAGTTGATATGGGATTAACTATATAGTTAGTGTAGTGTTTCTCAACTTCAGCACTCCAGGTGTTCTGAACAATGCTTTGTTTTGGTGGGCATCTTCTACATAGTAAGATGTTTATTAACATCTCTGCTTCTGCCCACTAGATGCCAGTGGAACACTCTCCCTCCCTCACTCCCCAGTTGTGACAACCAAATGACTCCAGACATTGTCAAATGTCCCTTGGGAAGCAAAATCAATTGTCCCTGGTTGAGAACCACTGGCCTGATGCATTGAGCTGCTAATCTAGCTGTTGTGTTAAATTGTGGAATTAGAATGCTGTTTACAACTCACTGTTTATAAGTTGGTGGAGACAGCAGATCATCTGGAGGCAATGCACTTGGAGCCCTTTGAAATGGGATGCTTATGAACATGTAAGCTGGAAATAGCACAGCACATAAGATGTGTGTTCCATAGGACTCTTCTAAGAATGCTGTCTGATGCACTGCCAATTGAGCCACCCACTCTGTGATGATGTTTGGGACATAAGACAATACCACAATAAAAAAAAGTTCCTTGGAACAACCCAACATGTTTGCCCCCAATAATTATTATTTGCCAAAGATTATAACAGTCAGATACGGAAACTCTTCATCAGATTGATATATGAAACAGCCCCTACTGCACAGCCAGGGGGTACTTCATTGATTGAGAAAACTTGAAACGAGGCAGGAAGAATCATTTAATCCAGCTCACCAATGAGGATGGAACCAGCCAGAACTCCCAATTCTCCCTCCACCCAGGTACCAAGGCCTATAGCTAAAGTAGATGAGGCCACCAAACATTCCAAGGGTAAAACCCTGAATTCACCAAGATAATCCATAAAGGACCACAAAAATATCCTTTAACAATAACAATGCCTGCTTTTACAGGACATACAAATAATTATTTATTCATCTTCTTATGTGTCACATGAAATCTCTGTTGCCTTGTTTATTAGAAAATGTTATTAAAATTTTTTTCCTTTGCTCTTATATCAAGAGCCACAAAGCTTTGGAACATGACAAAGCCCAGCACTGACGTCTCACAGAATCAACTAAGTAAGTAAGATTTATAACACAAGCAAATTCCGTCTTTTAGTTGTGTAAACACCAGCAGAGAAAACTGGGTCATCTCCACACTGCTTTTCCACCTAAGGGACATAGTGCCTAGCTGATGCAACTGCCCAGCTTACCTAGGCTAAGCTGTAATTTTAGGACGACCCTGCAGATAGACTAAGCCCATTACATTTAAGCTTGAGATTCTCAAAGTTGGCTGATAGACAGCATTTTCTGGGAACTTCTTAAAATTCACTTTCCATGTTTGCTCCCAAACCTTTCTTGTGTGTGTGACAGAGTCTCACATTGTCAACCTTGGTAGACTTCTGTGGCATCACAGCAACCCCAAACTCTCAGGCTCAAGCAATCCTCTTACCCCAGCCTCCCAAGTAGCTGAGACTACAGGCACCCACCACAATCCTAGTTATTTTTAGAGATAGACTTTCAGTCTTACTGAGGCTGGTCTTGAATTGCTGTGCTCAAGCAATCCACTTTCCTCAGCCTCCGAGAGTGCTAGAATTATAGGCATGAGCCACTGCACCCAGCCCAAACTTATTGAATGGAATCTCTAAGTATGAAAATTTAAATTTTGAATGAATTTCTTCAAGTGATTCTGATGTTTGGCTAGATTTTAGAAGTATTCTATTAAGTTTTCAGACTCTGAGACTGGGTGATGTCTTGATGATGACATACTATCTTCATGTTCACTGGTAGTTGAATTTGCATCTACCATGTCTCCTAACTCAAAGAACAAGTGTAAGAAAAATGGGAAAATAAAAAAAAAAGTCAGAATTCCCAACTGTTTATGTAGAAAAAATTTATGCTCTGATTTTTATGGACTATTTCTAAGTTAAACTATTATCTTTGTAGTCCATAAAATGATCAAAAATTTTAAGAAATTATCTATTTAAATATTTAAACCAAATATCTCAGGCAGCTTCTCATATGTAGCAACAACACAAAATTGTTCCCCAGTAGCCTAAATATTGGGTCATTCACTCATTTGAAAGAAATGATGGACACTTTTACTTGGAGGACTTGATCTCAAAAATCAACTAGCTTTTGTTATATTTGAGGGAATAACCAAGTGCTCAAAACTAAAATGTAAAAGGTAATACTACTTGAGTCCTGAATATGGAATGCCTGACAAAATCAGAGGCTGCTCGAGATTGGAGGTAGTCTACTGAAGTAGTCAAGAGAAGCATACCCGGCCATATAGATGGGTTCCGAAGGAAGACAATAGGAGAGAACCTGGAGATGTGCTCCAGCCATCCCTGTACAAGGCCTCCCATTGCCTCAGTCAATAGAAGACACATAAAAGCACTATTAGCTCTTCAAGAGTTGATGCTTGGAGAGTGGAAGTTGAGCAGCCTTTTGACATTGACTGCAAGATCACACCCACGGCAACCAAAAACCCTCTCACCATTAGTAAGTACATCTACTTAACACAAAGCCCAATCCTAGCTGGCTCCATTTTCACCACACTTAGTAAAAGAGAATAAAAAGAAACAAGCAAAGCATCCCCCACATCCAGTTTACAACAGGGATAGAGTAATTACCATGCTGTTTAGCTCATCTTAGCTTGTTGCTGTCCAGTGCAATATACCAGGTCTTTGTGGAATACTGAGGTTTAGTAAAATACAAGTGATATTTTGTATCTTGGCTAAAGTGTTTATTATTTACTGGCAAAATGTAACATCTCAAGTCACTGGAATATGATGTATAATAGAGAGTATACCAAAAATTGCCCCTAAAATCACCATGTATAGGGAAACTGGGAAACTACAGCTAAATGTACCTTAATTTGCAAAATATTCATTACAATATTTTTTTAAATGGTGGCCAATACATAGATAATATTTTGTAAAAAATATTTAGGGTCAACTTTTGGGACACCCTATATAATCCATGGAGGAAATGCTGACCAACAGAAAAGTGACTTTCATTGTAAATAAAGGCTATCACTGTAGAATGTATCAGCAGACTGCTCTGCCTTTACGTTTTGAGAGAAATGAAGAAGATTTCTGCTGTGTTACTGCCAAAAGCTTGTATCTATTTATCACATTTACAAGCTTGTTATGGATTGATGTTCGTGCCCAAAATGATTAAATATGAGTATTCTCCCCTCTTTCCAAACTTCCCATTTGAATTTGTTTTGATTTGTTTGAGCATCAACACAGAAGTGATAATTTACACATAAGGTTAGTTTTGAAAATAAAATTCATAGATGTCTGGAATTTTCTTGGGCTAGACTTAGAGGAAAAGAAATCAGAGCAGCAATATTAATATCAGAAAAGCAGGCATTACAAGGATTATTTCCAGAGCAAAAAAGCACTTCATAGTAATGAAAGGTTCAATTCATCAAGAAGATATACCAAACCTAACGGTGTATGCAACTAATAACAAAGTTCTAAAATACATTAAATCAAAAACTGAAATAAATAGGGTGGCACTCATGGCTCAAAGGAGTAGGGCGCCGGCCCCATATGCAAGAGGTGGCGGGTTCAAACCCAGCCCCAGCCAAAAACTGCAAAAAAAAAAAAACCCTGATATAAATAAGAGAAATACACAAATTCACAATTATACTTGGAGATTTCAATACTCCTCTCTCAGTAATTGATAGGTCAAGAAGGCAAAAAAGTCAGCACCTAGAATAATTTAAATAACACTATTAACAATTTTGACCTAATTTGTAATTATAAAACACTTCATTAACCAGCTGAAACAGAATACACATTTTTTTCAAGTGTACAAGAAACATTCACCAAAATAAACAAAATTGTCTAAAGTCACATGTTAGGATACCTGAACCATGCAAAACGTTCTCTGCGTTCACTAAAGTTCTCTATGCTACAAAATGAAACTAGAAGTTAATAAGAAAAAATGCCAGAAAAATCCCCAAATGGCCAAACAGTATGCTTCTAATTAGCCTATAGGTCAAAGAAGAAATCACAAGGAAAATTAGAAGATATTTTTAACTCAGTGAAAATATGCCATATCAAAGTTTACAGAGCACAGTTAAAACAGTGTTGAAAAGAATGCTTACAGCATTAAATGTTTATTTTTTTTTTTAAGGGAACAATGTTCTCAAGTCAACAATCTAAGCTCAATCTTAGAAACTAGAGAAAAGAGGAGTAATTAAAATCAAACAAAGCAAGAGAATGAAAACAACAAAGATAATGGTAGATATAAAATTGAAAATAGAAAAGCAATAGGAAAAATTAATGACACCAAAAGACGTTTCTTGTGAAATATCAATAAAATTGGTAAATAGCTACCCAAATTGATTAGGGGAAAAGAGCAAAACCAGAAACTAGAAAACTCACTCAAGAAGAAATAGAAAATATAAATAGTCCTATATCTTTTAAAGAAATGAAATTCATGTTATAAACCTTCCAATAAAGAAAATGCTAGTCTCGGGTGGCATACTAAACACTTAAAAATAAAGAAAATTAACTCTCTACAAACTCTTTCATAAAATATAAGAGAAGGAAACACTTGTAGTACATAATTTTATGAAGCCAGCATAACCTTGATACCAAAACCAGACAATAGTTTAAGAAAATAAAATTACAGACTAAATATGCCTCATAAACATACATGAAAAAATTCTGAGATTAAATTTATTAATAGCATATGTTAATAGTTCAATCTAGTATGACAAAGGAGAATTTATTCTTGGAATGCAACATTGATTTAATATTCAAAAATCAATTAATGAAATTCAACATATTTGATGAAATTCAACAGTCATTTCAGTCAAAACTCTCAGTCAACTAAAAATTGAAATGGATAATGGGCATCTACAAAACCAGAAAAATAAAACACAAAGCAAAACAGAATAAAACCCTGTAATTAATGGAAAAAGACTAAATTATTTTCCCTAAGATCGGGAAAAAGGCAGCGTATTCATTCATTCCTTTTCCATTCAACATTAGCTTTGTGCTCATAGCCACCCTAAGGCAAGAAAAAGAACTAATAGGCATAGATTTGAAAGGAAGAAGTAATTTGCTTTTATTTATAGACAGCATTATTATACTCAGAAATTCTAAAGAATTTTTTTAAAAGGTATTTGAAATAAGTGAATTTAGGAAGATCACAGTGTCATTATATAATACAAACCTTCTAATCTTTAAATATGTAGCAATGAATAATTTTAATACCATTTCCGAAGTTATGTTTTATACAATATAAATTTATAAATACATTAACAAATATTGTATAAGACCTACATACTGAAAACTAAAAATCTATTCAGAAAGAAATTAAAGAATTAAATAAATGGAGAGATAACACTGTGTTCATAAGATGAATGACTCTATAAAAGGCATCAATTCTATTTAAATTGATCTATAAAATCAAAGCAATTTCAATTGCAGAAATTGGCAAACTGATGTCCTAGATTGACCAAAGCAGTTTTAAAATGAACAAAATTGATGGTCTTACACTGCCTGATTTTAAGACTTTCTGTAATATCACAGAAATCAAGACAGTGCAGTATTTGCAAAAATATATAAATAAATATTTATGTGTATGTGTGTGCATACACAAATAAAACCAAAATGAGTCTAGAAATAAACCTGCATATATACTATAATCAAATGATGTTTGTCTAAGTTGCTGAGGCAATGAAATTTGGGAAAGAAAATTTTTTTTAATAAATGGTACCAAAACAATTAGATGACCACATGGAACAGAAGAATATTGCTTCTCACCTCACACCACATGCCAAAAAAAAAGTAAATTCTTAAACTATAAAGCACCTACAAGAAAACAAATGAGAAAATATTTGCAACTTTAAGGATATGAAACTATTTCTTAGTGAGATACAAAACCAATAACCATGAAAACAAAATTAATAAATTGAATTTTACCAAATATTAAAATATTCCTCTTAGAAAAACAACAGTAAGAAGGTAGAACAATAAGCTTTGGAAAATATTCACAATACAAAAGTCTGACAAACAACTTGTATCCACAATATATGAAGAATTCTTATAATTAGATAATTAAAAAATCAATCTATCCAATTTTAATATGGGCAAATAATTTGAACAGATATTTCACCAAAGACACATAGATAAGAAAATACTATAAAGAGATGCTTGATATTACTCGTCACCAGAGAAATTAAAAATAAAACCACAGGGATATCACTGTATCCCCACTAAAATGGTTAACATTTAAGAGACTATATTAATTTTTTGTTGGTATGGTACGGTATAAATGCCACAAAATTAGCAGCACGTTTTTTTATCTCACAACTCTATAGGCCAGTAGTCTAGATGGATTTGATTATCTTGCTTGTTCCAGGTTTTACAAGAACAAACTTAAAGGATAGATCAACCAAGGCTCTTATGTGGAGGTCTAGGGGAAGTATTGGCTTCCAAGTTCATTAAGGTTGATAGAGGAACTCAGGTTTTGTGGTTCTAAAGATGAGGCCTTTATATTCTTGAAGGCTGTTAGGTGGGAACTACTCATGTCCTGAAGGCTGCCCTTCTTAACTCATCAAGATTACATGAAATCCTTGTCAAGATTCAAATACAAAGTTCTGACAATTCAAATACAAAGTTCTGACTCTCCTTTTTCTAGGATGAGTTTTTTCATGAACTCATCCTAGAAAAAGGGCTACATATCTCATCCTGAATATCTCTGTGGTCACCTGTGAAGTACTCTCCTTGGGAAGCTATGTGCCAATGCCAGCACCTAGTATACCCTTAAAGCAATTTTGGAACTCTTTTTCTGGAACAATCATCAGAGCTACCATCATGTGAGGACTGAAAATTAAGTTTGTGAACTTGCCACTGTGTGCTTACTTGGCAGCACTGTACAAACAACTCAGGAAGGTTTCACAACCTTAATGTATCAGTGTCTCAGCTGTGTTCTTGTTGATGTGTGGCAGTGTCTTGTTGAGTGTCATTCGTTCTTGTGGTTACATGTTCTTACATGCCATGCATGATAGCTGTGATGGTCGTTCCAGAGAAAGAGCTCTAAAGTTTTTTTAAAGGGTTGGCTAGTTGCTGTTATCAGTGTATAGTTTTCCAGGGGGATTACTTTGAAAGTGAATGTAGTGATATTCAGCAGTGAATTGTATAGCACTTTTTCTAGGATAAGTTCATGAATTTAATTGTCAGACTTTGCATTTCTGACTTCTCCTTCTATCTTCTGCTGATTCTGCCACCAGCCAAAGACAGAGAAGTAACAATTTGTCTTTTTTTTTCTTTTAGTGGTTCATGTGATTAGATCAGGCCCACATGGATATTCTCCCTTTTTTGAGGTTATTGGGTCATACAACAAAACCCAGTGATACCTTATCACTCCCACAGGTTCACAAGCAGGATGAAATTCCACAGGCATGGCTAAAGCTGTCGTCCACAGGTAAACTTTCTTCTTTATCTTTGGTTCATCCTGAGAAGGCTGAAGAACAATGATTTTAGTTAGCATCCTAGATGCCTTCTACTTTGGTTTAGAAGATCTGAGAGGAGCACCCTTAATTTCCATTAAGGGTCTTTTGTGCTGCTGAATACTCTGATCTGTGGATCTTTCTGAGGTTCAGCAAAAATTTGTGTAACTACTTACCCAGCCCTTTCTCTATGCCATGCTTTCAACATCCATTTCCAAACTGTAGCATCTTTTGACATCTGGATATGCTAACAATTTCTCAATTATCAAGTTCTTATTCCTTTTTGTTGAAAAGTTCTTCACACAATTTCTCTTTGTCCTCTCACATTTTACTAGAAAAAGGAAGAGAAAACTAGGCTGTACCTTCAACACATGGCCAGAAAATCTTCTCAGCTAAGTATCTGAGTTCATCATTGATAAAGTTTGCTTTATATTTTAGAGTTGGAGACAATTGCTAAGCTTTCTTCCCCTATACAGTAGGATATCCCAGCTTCCAACAATGCATTCCTCAATTCCTTCTGTGTCTCAGCACTCCTGATGTCTATATTTCTACTAAGAGTCTTTTCAAGGTAACCTAGCCTTTTTTATCATGCGCCTCTAAATTCTTCCAATATCTACCAGCCTGATTCCAAAACCACCTGCGCTTTTTAGGTATTTGTTATGACAGCACTTCCAGGGTATCACATGTACATTAGTTTTTTATTGCTACATTAAAAAGTACTAAAGTATAGCAGCTTAAAACACTGCCCTTTTAATATCTCACAGTTCCATAAGTTAGAAGGCCAACTGGGTTCTCTGGGGGGTTTTGAGGTTCAAATCAAAGTGTGGGCTCAGTTGAACTTTTATCTGGATGTCTTGATGAAGAATCTGCTCAATGAAGTTGTTGGAACTTCATTTTTTTTTTTTTTGTAGTTCTAAGGTTCCCATTTACTGGCTGACTGTCAGCCCAGAAGTCTCTCTATGCTTCATAAGGAATGTCACTTGAAATTCCTTGTCATATGGTCTTCAAATCAGCAAAGACATGTAGAGTCCTCCTCATGCTTTAAGTCTCTTGGATTTCTTCTACTTCCCCCAGCCAAAAAAGATGCTTTTCTTTTAAAGGGATGGTTGGCTAGGTCAGGTCAAACTTAATAGTCCACTTGTCCTGTATACCATAATAAAGACATGGGGTAGTATCTCCTAATATTGTAGGCTTCCTCCACACTTGAAGGGGAGAGGATTTTACAAGGAAAAGCTCCATTGAGGAGCATTCTTAGAACTCTACCTACTACCAAACCATGTGGAGGTGCTAGAAATGGCCATTATCTGGATTGTACTGGTGTTTTCAATAAATTGCCCAATTCATTGAATTATATACTTCAAATGGGTATAGTCTCTTATAGGTAAATTATGCTTCAATAAAGTTTAAAATTTTCACCTAATATCATATTTAAGGGTGAAATATTTAAAACATTACCCCTGACGTCAGAACCAAGATAATAGTATACTATATTATCCTGCATATTTAGGATTATACTAGAAGTCCTAGCTAGCACAACCAAGCAAACAAAAAGACATAAAGGTTATGCAAATATAAGTGATACTTCCTTCCAGTATAAATGGTATGAAAATAAAGTGATACTTATACTTCCTTCCAGTATAAGTGAAAGTATAAGTTTTACTCTATGAAAATGACATGATTAGATATGTAAAAGTCCCAAAAGAATCTACAAACACATCATTAAAATTAAGAAAACATTTAACAATGTTGCATGACTCAAGTCAACATACTCAAATCAATTATGTTAATATCCATTGACACTCAGGTCAATACACTGAAATCAATTTTATTAGTATACATTAACAAGAAAAATTTTGGAAACTAAATCTCAAACAATACTATTTCTATAGCATTTAAAGATATTAAATATCTAAGAATAAATTGAAATAATGTATATCTTGTATATCTACAATGAAAGCAACACATTGGTAACAGAAAATAAAGATGGAAATAGAGAAATATACCATGCATATTCTCATTAATTTTAAGAGTCATTATTAAGATGCTACTTCTTCGCAAATACATCCATAGATTTCGTTCCAATCAAAGTCTTGATGTTTGGAAGAAACTGATAAGCTTACTCTAAAGTATAAATGAAAAATGAATAGAACTTAAAATAAGATAAATAATACTGAAGAAAAAAATTAAAGAACTTAAACTAATTATAAGATTTCTTAAACTGGTGTTATATTAATGCACAATTACTGCAAGATAGACAAATGGACAGTGGGTTCAGACAGAGAGTCCAGAAACAGATCGCACGTGCAGTCACTTGCTTTGCAATAATGATATAACTGCAAAGGAATAGGGGAAGGGTTCATCTTTTATAATGCATAGATAGCATTTAAAGATATTAAAGATATCCATATCGGGTAAAAAAAAAAACCTTTAACCTTAGTTCCAATCCATGCCATGCATAAATATTAATATAAGAATGGGCTGAAAGGGAAAAATACATAGAGAGAACTTCTAGAAAAATTATAAAAGAAAATTTCCTTATCACTTTTTTGGGCAAAACTTTTGAGTGGGCAAAGTTTACTTAAAACACAACAAAATTGGGCTTCAGGAAAATGTTTTGGAGGCTCATAACGTTGCAGCACATATTATTAACATTTCATTTATCTTCATTATTGAAGAATATTACATTCTATTTAAATACTGCGTTTTGTTTACCCTTTCAGCAACTGATGGATATTTGACATTTTTCCAGTTTTCAGATTTCTGAATAATACTGCTGTGAGCATTTGTTTGAAGGTTTTTGTGTGGATGTATTTTTTTATTACTTTGGGATAGATGTCTCTGAGACTTCTAAAATTTTCCCTTTTCCCCTTGCAGTAGATTTTTTCCATTTAGTAGTTGCAGAAAATATATAGGTTCAGTTCCAATTTGAGCTGGTCCACTGGTTTAAAAAAAATCCAATTCAATTAGAAAGTTAATATTTGGATTCTCTGTGGGATTTAGCAAATGAGTATATTCATTCTAGTTTCTGATTCATGTTCCACTTTAGTTCCTGTCCCTGACGGCAACTTAAAAGTCTGCAGCAGGTTCTGTGCCGGAAATGAAGACAGATTAGTGTACATGGGGTGATAGGCTTATGGAGAGAGAAAACTCGTCTCTATATTAAACTCAGGCTTGGCAGTTAAATTTCCATTTCTCCTCCATCTATTGACCTATATCCCCATACCTATCCTTGGGTACAGGATTTTATTTGTTTCATAAAACCTCTCACAGTTGTCTCTGTCAAGGAAGGTCATGAATTGTTGCCCTAGAGGCCACCTGGGGCAGCTTTCAGAGTGTGTGAGACAGTGAATCAAGCTATAGGAACATAATTCTGTCTGGCTGCAAAGGCAGGGGTATCTCCTCTGAGAGGACAGTCATGCCATTGGGAAACAAGAGCTGGCAAGATCAAGGCTGGTCCTTTCCTCTCTTGACCTATCTGTAAGATATTGGCCTTATTTTAATGCAAGCTCTGGCATTTAAGAGTAATTTCCTATACTAGTAAAAGAGTATTTACAGGTAAAGGAAAGATGATTATAAGAAGCTCATCTGTGTCTGGCAGCTTTCAGTTTGCAATGTCAAACGTATCTGCTGTGTACGTCTTATCTTTCAAGTAATCATTTAGGGGTTCTGGTATAACTCAAGATAGAGCATGGTGCAAACAAGCTCAGAAGCAATATTTGTGTTAACTATGAGAGCCCACAGGCATACTTACTTCAATTCAACTCACAAAACATTGAAAGTCACTCTCTCAGCTGTGACCATAAAATAGGAGGAGGTCTGTGTGCCTGTTGCAATGACCTTTGTCTTTTCCCTGAGAGTCACCCTCCTGCCTTCTCCTTGTAAAATTCTCCCATCTTATTATCACTATCTAAGATAATTAGTTTTACCTGTTAACTCAACTGGATCATAGGGTGACCAGATATGTGGCTAAGCATTATTTCTGAGTGTGTCCATGAAGGCATTTCTAAAGGATATTGGCATTTGAATCAGTACAGTGATTAAATCATATTTCCCTCCTCAGAGTGAGTGGGCTTCATCTGAACTATTGAGGGCCTGAATCAAATAAAAAGATGGAGAAAAGGAGATTTCACTCTCTCTACCCGAATGCTGAGATCACCAGAAAACACTGTTCTTTCCCAGACCTTGAATTAGGACCTAGACCATCAGCTTTTCTTGTCTGAGGCCTTTGAACTCAGATTGGAAGGATATCACCAGCTTCCTAGTCTCCAGCTTGCAGATCATGAGACCCTCATAATCATGTGAGCTAATTCCTTATAACAAGTCTCTCTCACTGTGGGATTTAATCCTCAGGCCATAATTTGCCAATCCCTGCTCTATAAGATTTTATTTATTTATTTATTTATTTATTTATTTATTTATTTAACCTCAGGTTCCCAGGATTGGATTACTCATAATCTTTAATTCATGACACACTATCACTAGTTCAAATACAAATACAAATAGCCTTCTTGTATTTGCACAATTAACTTTAATAATAGAATGAACACTACTAAACCCACCACCCACTCAAGACTTAGAATATTATTAACAAAATGTACCATGGCCTGGTGAGTATGAGTTTACCAGGAGGGGATGACTTTCTAAGTGAAAGGAATAGCATAGGCAATAACATGAGGAGGTGAAGGGCACTGTTCATTTCAGAGCATGCCTTGGCAGAAATGGGCAGTGAAGTATGGGAAATAGTAAGAAACAAACAAGATTAAGAAGTCTCGTGCCCAATGATAAAAGGTCTTGCAAAAATGTTCATAGATATATAGATATAGGTATAGGTATATATGTGGACATGTAGATATAAATATAAAGATCTCAGCACATTCATTAAAGAAATACTAGAAGGATTTCCCAGCCAAAAAAAAAAAGGCCACCCTAGTCTTTCCTAAGAATCTGAAACTTGAGTTAGGAGGTACCTTTAAGAAAATTGGCAAGGGAAGACTTTTAATCTATGGAGTGACTTATCCTTTAATTGTAATGAGCCCTAGACATTATGAATGGCTGCAAGCTTTGGCAGGGTAAGATTTGGTAGGGTCACCACCCTAAGCATTATGAAGGCAGTGGGGACAATGTAGAAATGATGACTACGGTCAGGCTGCAGGAGACAAGCTGACCATAAGATGCTTCATGAAGGACCAGAAGAAACAATTGTCCCTCCGTTGGAACAAGAAGAGAATATGGGCGTTTTTTAAACTTTGTGGTCTTCGTCTGTGGTGGCAATGAGTGCAATTCATTGGTCCTCCCTCTGTGTACATAGTAAGATTATCCTTCCCCAACCCCTCTGAACTTAGATGTGACCCTGTGACTGGCATTGCCTCTTGAAAAGTAAATAAAAGTTTTATGTGTCTCTTCTAGGCAGAAACTTCAAAAGCCAGTGTGGACTGGCTGCACACTGTCAACCATCTCTCATCTCCCTATCAAGGTGACTGTGAAAGCACTGTGCACATGGAGCTACTGCCAACCTGAGTCCCCAAGTGACTGTGGGAGGAGAGTGATTTTTTTGATATACATCAGATATTTAGTACCGCCAGAGATGATCTTTCTGAGGGTTAATCCATGGGATATGAGGTTTGTTTTTGTTTTGCTTCAAGAATAACTTATACCATGGTCAATAAACTACTGCTGGCAGATGAAATCCATCCCACAGCCTGGTTTTATAAATAAAATTTTATTGAAACACAGCACCATGCATTCATTTATGTATTGTCTATAGCTACTTTCACATGACAAGAGCAATGTTGAGCAGTGGTAGCATAGGGACCATATGCTCCATACAGCCTAAAATATTCACTATTTTGCCCTTTACTCAAGGGTTTACCAATCCTAGACCCAGACAATCTTGACTGAAACACTTACTACTCAACCTTAGAAGCAGGGTAGGATGATCAATTTGAGAAGCTTGTCTTCCACACTACCCACTCTCCTTTTTCTTCTCTTTCTTTGCTCTTCCCTTGGGTGGGCCCTCAAAAGTTTCTCCAGAAATGATTTTGCCCTCAGTCATTTATACCTTGATGGGAAACACATTTCAGGCCCAGTATGACCTCTTCCAGGAACAGATTAGGCCAGGCCTTTAAAAATCACAGACCTCACTAAAAAAGGCAATAGTGAAAGATATGGACATTGGGGTAGAAGTCAGGGTTCCCTCCAGAGTTCTCTAAAGTTACATCATGTAGGTGGCTTCTTTCTTTAATTCTGCATGCAAGAGCAGTCCTCGGGTAGCCTAGTAACAGGTGTCCTTTAAAATCCCACCAGTCTACCTCCAAAATAGACCCATTCTGTTCTCTAACTGTTTCATCCATCAAGAACACAGCTAAGAGCCACGAGGTAAATGAAGAAGGCTTCTGTTCAGCCCCCAAATAGATATTACCAATCCAGTATACTAGAGGACAAAGAATTTACATTTGGCAATTTACTCTTAGGTTTACACAATATTCTAACATGAGGATCTGGCTTATAAGATTGTATCAAGAAACAACTCATTGAAACTCTTTCATTAAATTTACTCATTTATTACATATTCATGCATTTATTCATTCTACCACAAATTTGTCCATAGACTCCTATATTTTAAAATACCACTCAATATGCATAGAAAAATTTACACTCTTAACCTTCCCTATACTCAAGCTGGCGTCTGTGGGAAATAGAAAGATGATGTCTCTTCCTTCAAAGACATGACAATCCACTGAGAATGTCAACTATTGACCCCTGACTTAAAGGAAGAGGCAAAAGTGCCTAATAAAAGTAGAAAAGAGTTTCTATGGGAATGTAAGAGGAACAAAGTCCAACTTAAAGGTCTGAGCAGAGGCCAGCAAAGCAGGCATGCAGTCAGGTGTCAGTAACAAAAGGACAAACAGAATAATGAAAGACAGACCAGATCAAGTCTTTATGCATCCTCCTTCCTGGGTCAGAGCAGCAGGAAAGCCTCCTCTGTATCTCTGCCTCTCCTTCATCTGCGGCCTTTCAAAAAAGAGTGATCTTCCAAAACCCCTAATGATTTCCTATGGCTGTGAGGGGCCAGGTCATAGAACTCCAGCCTGTCTCTTACCTGACAAGTGCCCCTCACTGTCTACTCTGGCTTCAGTTCTCCTCCCTCAGCTGTTCTTTTGTGACCTGTTCCCTTCGGCCTTGTAATAGCACATTTAGTATTAAGATAAAGCTTCCTGCCCTTGATAGACCCAAAAGCATCACAAACAGCATAGTGAAATCCAAGTATTAATGCTTTTGTATCAGGCTCTGAGCACCCAAGCTTTCTTTTCAGAAGATAAAAAAAAAAAAAAAAACCCAGAGCCTGGCATACAACAGGCACTAAAAAATTCCACATACTCAAATTTAGACAGCAAGGAAGAGTGCCACATTTGAGAAAGATTTTTAACCAAAATGGCAAAATCATTGAAAGTAAGCCCTGGTATTTATAAGAATAAGCAACCACCTGAAAGTTTTGGCTAAACCACATGAATTCCCCCAGACTTCTGCACTCAGCAGGATTTCTCTGAGGCTGAATGCCCTGGCAAGGTTGATTCTATCATGAAAGCCTCTGTCCCCACCAGGCCAGCCTCCCCACTCTGCCCAGCACTGCCCATATTGCTGAGCAAAGCAGTTCGTTCAACCCAGGCGGAAGAGCGTTGATTCAGGTGGCAAGCAAATTGTGAGAACAGATGTTCTCAAAATCAAATCTCTGGTTTCATGCAAATATTGTCAGAAATAGACAATGAGAGAACCACAGAGGAAATGCAGTCGACACATAAACCTTGTTTCTAAAACAAATTTCTAAGCCACCCACAGGCCTGCAGTGAGCCTCCAGGAGTGTGATTCAGAGGCAGCCTGAGATATAAGCAAGATACTCTACAACCTAAATTATACCCTTTGAGGGATACCTAGACGTTCTGCCCACTCTCATGTAGCTAGGTTATCCTTAGGCCAAAACACTAGAAATCTCACAATTAAAAATTCACTCCTTAACCTAGTCTGTTTATAATAGATGGGAGAAAGAGTTGTCATATGAGACTTGTTTATGAGCAAGATAAAACACTAAAATCATACGAAGTATTAGATAACAGCAAGAATAATTTTTATATTGACACAGCAGATTGTAAATTCTAAATTACCTGAGAAGTAGGTAAAATAAGTATCATTTATCTACATTTTATAAAGAAACTGAAGCTCAAAGAGGTAATATGAGGCCACACAATGAGATTTGAAAACTCATCCTAGAAAAAATACCACATACCTCATTGCTGATTATCACTATGGTCACCAGATGGTCAAGGGGAGCACTTCGAAGATGACCCTAGTGATATTCAGCAAAGGGCTATGTAGCACTTTTTCTAGGATGAGTTCACGAACTTCATTGTCAGACCTTGTACAATGACAGCTCAGATGGTCATTCCAGGAAAACGAGTTCCAAAATTGCTCCGAAGTTTGGACTAGGTACTGGTGTCAGTGCAGAGCTTCCCAAAGGCAGTACTTTGAAGGTAACACTAATGCTACTCAGCAATGAGGTATGTAGCACTTTCTTTAGGATGAGATCGTGAACTTCATTGCCTGACGTCGTCTGACTTGCTCAAAGACATGAAACAAGCTGGTGCAGAGACGGAGCGGAAGCAGGTCCCCTGCCTCCTACCA